>CANNZV010002331.1:79451-182829 GCA_947561585.1 Caprella mutica | reverse complement strand
CTACAGCTAAAATTATATTATAAAAATCTTTAAATGCATATAAAATTAAAAATTTACTATCAAATTTCATGGGGATTGCAGAAAAATGATAAGAAACATTAGCCTCGTTCCAGTCTGCAGAATATGGGAGATATTTGGGATTTTCTCTCCGAACAATTTTGAATTAATTCCTATATTTACATTAATTTTGCTACGAACACTTCTGAATTAATTCCTATATTTACATTAATTTTGCTACGAACAGAATAAGGGATCTCTACGAACACTTTACCAGTTTCTGCAGACTGGGCCTCGTTGATTGAAGACATATAAAAATTTGCTTGGAGCTGGAGGGGACCTTTGACTCTTTGAGTAGAAATGACTTAACAATTTAGGTGAACTTACGTCCCAAGTAATAGAGCATGTCCAAACTCGCCATTTTAATGGCGAGTTTGTGACAGTTATTTTGAGCCCTTCAATTGCAAATGGCGAGTTTTATCTATTTTTTTCTCCTATGCTACAATGTTATTTTGGAGAGAATTTATGGAAAATTGATCATTTTGGAGAGAATTTGTTGAATTTTGGAGAGAGCTGGAGAGACAAATGGCGAGTTTATGAGACATACTATTTTACTTGGCTTACGTCTTACATCTGTGATCTGCTCACCGCTATTTTTCACTCTAACTATTCCGCTTTTGGAATAGTTGAGAATAAACGTTTATTGATATTTGATTTCAGATTGGAATGGATAGGGGGAGAACAAAAATATTTATTATTATTTTGAACGCAAGTTGCTAATGTACCACCGGTGTCCACTGTCCAGTGGTACATGAGGCGGTTAACGTGTTAGTTTGAGAGTGAATTTTTCTTGTATAGTCAATTATAAAGTGAATACTGTAACACTTTCTCTTGTGTTAACTGTGATATATTAAACAACTCTAGCAACTAGTTAAAATAACCCTAGTAGCTGAATAGATTCAAAAACCTAAAGAAAAGAAAAAGAGGCTCGTTATTAAAATTTAAAGGGCGGAAGATTGTCAAGTCCAGCGAATTATATGAAATGTAGGTATAAATTGAGTTAGAATGATTGATAATAGAATATTCGGTAGGTTACCGTAGGTACATATATATTTTGAAATTTCCGAACTAGGTATGTGTTTTAAATTCAATAATAAAATTATTTGGGCCCAGTTGCGAAATACGACTCCTTTGAAATATAAAAATTCGATCCGACTCCTCGATCTTAAAATATGATATTTTGGTGTTTGGAAAGAGATGGCTGTCACGAAACACGATCTCCCTGGAAATAAAAAAAATCAATCCGACTCCTCTCATGGTAATTAAATCGTGTACCTTATTGCGAAGGTCTAGGAACTGAAAGTATACGGTTTGCAGAATAATGATCTAAGACCTTAGTTCCATAGCTACTTATCTACTATGCTTAGTTCTATAGGTGCTTGGTGATAAGTTTGGAAATAGGTGAAAAATTGATAATAAAATAAGTGAAGGATCTTTCTTTTTGTGGTGGCAGAGGTGAATACCTGAACAGGAAATGAGGAGGACTGACCCGCTGAAAAGGGTATCAACGAAGCTACATCTTGATCTTGATGTAATAAACTCATTTTTTTTCCCCTGAGCCTAACCCTTTACCGGGCCAATGAAGAAATTAAGTTAAATTTTAATTTTCGATTACACATTTATATTCAAAATTCGTTTCTAAGACACTTTTATTTGTGTGCATTTTTCCATATTTTGCGTAGTTTTCATGGAAATTGAATAAATTGAAGTGATTATATATGATCACTTGGGCCGGATAGGATACTTAAAAAATTTGATTATAATGAAAAAAATATTTAAAATTAGGTACATTTCCTTTTATTTAGTGAAAGGAGATCTGATACAAATTTTGACTCTATACTAAAAAATAATTCTCCATTTAAATTGAAACAATAATAATGAAAAAAAAAATCAAAATTATAAAAAAGAACAATTTATTTGAATAATCCAGTACATGTGTCATCTTATGGCATTAGTAGACAGTTTAGACATTTTAAATTAGTCAAACTTATTTCAGAGAACAGAAAAATGATATAAAGTGTTGTTTATTCAAAATATTTTTAGTGAGAATCGTGGTAGTTATAGAAGTAATTTCATATTCATTCAAACATAAATGTACATTGCAGATTGAACAGGCAAAGTTTGAAAGCACATGATTTCTTAACTCGTCTTCTCTATCTTCTCCAATCACCCTGTGACGTTGTTAGTTTACTTCCCTATAACGTCTCAGTGTATGGGCTCTAAGTGATTAGGATCCTACTCTATAAAGTATTTTCAGATTCCTTTCTCTTTATATATCTCTTTCTACTAAATACTCATGGTACCATGCCCTAGAACCACCTTGCCACTATGGTTCCGACCTCAGGCCTCTGGTCCAAGCTTAACTGTATTTAAGGGTAATAATGGTAAAGTAATTAACACTTAAAGAGATTATATTCATTGGTCAAGCACATGTTATTACAAAGAATATCTCCACTAGAACGCTCGCAAGTTAAGGTCTCAAATAACTACGAACAGGAGATAAGGTGTGTAGCTCACGAGAGCGAATCGGTAACTGACTTGAATGTCACTTACTTACAATCATATAGGTTCGTGATGATAGCAATGCATACAAAATTGCTGTGTTTGCTTTACCACATCGCTCCCCCCTTCCGAAAATTTCAAAGTTACAATTCACATTTTTCCAAAACTGCCAGCTGGTTTGTCTACCCATTGTTACTCTATATTGAACAATGTTCAGACGCTCACGCTGTTAGTGGAAACATGTATATTGGATCTCTTGAAATTTCTCGAACCGGTAATAAATATATTATTAGAAAATTGAAAAATTTGAGTTTTAATTCGTTCTAGAAATATGTAAGACTAATGTGCATTCACCAAATTTTCTTAAATTTTTAATCTTACCTATACAATCTTAATTTTGCTTTAACAATATTTTTATTTATTCTCAAAATAATCTAAGTTACTCCTACCTAATATGTCTCAGTTCAAAATGTAACAACTTTTTCATTTTATAAACGTAATAACTTGCCTAATCTATTTGAGATCACACCCCTCCCTCCTAATATGTAGATTTTTAGTCTAAATATTAACAGAGACCTTTGATCACTCCAATACATTACACAAATTGTTACTGCATTTACATTTTAAAAAAAAATTTATAATCAAAAAAAAATTTTCATTTATAAGAAATATATTTAATTAACTTAGTTATGTTTTATTTTAATAAACTTCCTTCTTTATTGATAAAAGTAATTTTTCATTTTAATTTATCATATGTTATGATATCGTATTTTATGACCTTTTAATGAATTTATATTCGTAATTGAATTTATATGAATTTTGATCATCTTTATCAAATTTTGAGACAGTTGTGATCTTTAAATTTAAATCTTAAAATTAACACCGAGAAAAAAAAATTAAACTTAAAATTAACACCGAAAAAAAATTAAACTTAAAATTAAATTCAATTGAAAAAACGATTATTATTAATTTTCACTTAAAATTACCCAAACTTAAAATTAAAAACAAATTTAAAATAATGATCAAATTTAGTTTAAGAAAAAAAATCTTAAAGGTCCTCTCCAGGCTCCGGGAAAAAAATGAGTTTATTACATAATATTATAGAACTAAGGTCTACGATCATTATCCCGCAAACCGCATACAATTCGGTTCAGTAAATATTTTATTATTTGCTTTTAAAGTTGTTTAATACTCTGTGAGCAACAATTGAGCGAATCACTAATCTGACGCTGAGAAAGAAGATTGTACACTCTTTGTTTTGATTGTAAATTTAGATTTTTAAACAAACAATGAGTTTTTGGCCTTCGTTTAAGATATTAATTGTTTCCTAAAGTATATAAACATTACTATAATAAGTTTATCCGATTTTATACCTTTCCACGAATATTAAATAAATTTATTAAACCTAATACCTAGTTGACAATCAAAACAAATGGTGTACATTCTTCTTCTTCTGACTGAAAATTAGAAAGTCGGAAGTAAAATAGGTTATGTAGTGTTTTGATTATAAAAATCTTTAAAAGCATATAAAATTAAAAATAAGCTTTAAAATTTTATGGGGTTTGGAGTTAAATGATAAGAAACATTAGCCTTGTTGATTTAAGCAATAAAAAAATTTGCATGGAGAGGACCTTTAAATGCTGTTAGGTTTAGTTTTGGTAATTTCGCTTTTTGGCTTTCGTTTTGCCTGAGGCATTACTATAATTGTTGTCGCCTGTATATTAACTGCCTGATCATTAAAAACATTTACTGTTCCACCTAGTTCCCCTGATCTAAAGGGGTGCTTCGCTTTATCTGATTGAAGGCCTCAGTCGCCATTTTAGACCTTAAATTCCGCATTTCGTACATTTTCATATCTTCTTCTGACTTCATCTTTCTTGACTGATTATAACCACATACCAGAATCATCACAACTAGCAATGTTAGAATTAATACCAAAACGTCGCTAAACAAATCTGGTATTAGGTCGTACTTTGTAGACCCCATGCTTTTAATTGCGTGCTCTAGATGAGCCTTGTTCATCGAAGTTGATTTCTGGATCAGCTCCACTACTGAGTTCAGGTCAAAGTTGCTCTGAGACTGTCCCATCGCTCCAGCTGATTACTTCTCACGACCTTGAATTACAGTTCTGTGTGTCAACCGGCTGTGAGTGGCTGAGAGTCAGTCACTGGCTGTTTATGGCTGAGGAGCTGTTGGCTGTGTGGGTAGCTGTGTCCTCACTGCCTCACGGTCACTGAAATCAAAACGATACTGTTAGATCATGGCCCCTGTTCATTTTTTAGGTATTTTATCAGATTTCAGTCTCATTTTGAATTAATCATTTTTGCTTTTAAATTATTTCAGTATTTCATCCTAAATTTGAATATATATATATATTTTTTTTTCAAATTTTCATTCTGATTTCAAACAATTTTACTACTACGTTTACAGAATATAATTCATCTTATTCGTTACACCAACATATAAACACAAAATTTAAAATTAACATGCATACAACAAAAAAAAATTAATCCTCTTAAAATTATTATATGAAATTTTATATTAATAAAATTCATAATTCATCCCATCAACTTAAACTAAATACATACAAATATTACAATTAAAATTCATACAATTAAATACATACAATAATTCTCTTACTGAGCAAAGGAAATATTGTAGTTTGAACAATGAATTGTATGCTCTGTTTGTTTGACTCGCGTAAGCAAAAAAAAATGTAAACATTTCTCTGACTCTTTGCATGTAACCGTGTTATATGTCACGTGTTCGTGTAAATGTAACATGTTACTCATGTTACTTCATTTTATGTGTTCCTTTTGTGGGCTATATGATGTTTGTTTATATTCAAATTTCTCATAATTTGATTTCCTGTTTAATGATGTTAATGAAATTATTTAATTAATTTGTTGTGAATTTTTCCAACTTAGTTAGATAATTTATATTGCTCGTTATCGTTTGATGTCCTAATTGAATTATAGCTTTGTTTTTTTTCACTTGTAATACTGTACCTGGTCCTATCCAATTTAATTGTAATTTATGTGTTTTTTGATGATTTCTAATTAATACTCGATCACCTATCTGTATAATTTTGTCTTTTCGTGTCTTATTGTGGTAAATTTCTCTGCACTTCTTCGTCTATTTCTCTCTGTTCTATCATATCTTTCCCCAAAGCCTTTTCCTTTCTCTCTTTATCTCCACTATCATTCATCCTTTTGTTTTTCGCTATCTCCCTGTACTTCATCACCTCTTATATAGCTTCAATTTCTCATCTCTTCTCTGTATTTCCTCCAATCTGTCTTCTTCGCTATCTTAACTCTATTAATCAGCTTTTTCAGTGTCACTTTTTTCTTGATGATGATGTCGACCCCTCCCCACTCCCGACACTGGGAGTGGGATCCGTAATCACTGCTCTCACGGTCTGTCAACCCGCGACGAGCCACCCCACCAGTAGGGAGGGGTACCGCCCACCCCAGCGATGCTGCGGGCAACTAAGCCCAGGGCCAGGGTGGAGGTGCGAGGTTTTGCATATTTGTGTGTGTGGTGTGGTGTTTGGGGTTACTCCTCCCACCTACAATCCCAGGAGGACCCCCCCACTCGTCGATCAGGGGCGCCACCCCCACAGGGTCAGTCCAGAGCTCCAATGGAGTGAGAGAGGTTTGGAGATTGGGGCAGTTAAAGAGGTGTATGGTGTCGTGTGTGTGTGTTTTTCAGAGTGGACAGTTTGGTGATGTGTGTGTGTCAGGTGATATTTTGTGTAGGTAGCTGGGTAGTAGTGGGGATTTATTTGTTCTGAGTTGTGCAAGTTGTATGCGTGTGTGTCGGGGTAGTGTGGTTTCATTTGTGTTTATTTCAGGTGCTTGGTCTTGTAGTATTTTGTTTTGGGTTTTTGATGTGAGATATGAGCTTACTATTTGTGTATGGATGGTTTTCATGTTTTGTTTGATGGTTTCTGAGGTTGTCGTTTCTGGGGTGGTGTCTATGTGTATTGTGTAGTTGTTGTTGTTGTCATGTATGGTTTGTTTCTTGTGTCTATGGGTTGTGGGTAGTTGGGTTAGGTGGTGGAGGAGGTGTTCTGGATCTAGTGTCTTTTGTCTATATTGAGATGCATGTAGTTTGAGGTGTTCGGTGAGTGGTAGTGTTTGTGTTTCGTCGTGTAGGTGTTGTATGTTGGTGTCTTGTGTACAGCCAGTAGCGGTCCTGAGTGCAGTGTTTTGTATTGTCTGCAGTTTGTTAATGTTTGTGTTTGATGTTATGGGGGACCACACTGTGTTGCTGTATTCTAATATAGGGCGTGTGATTGTTTTGTATGTGTGTAGTAGTGTTTCTTTGGATTTGCCCCAGTGTGTGGATGTTAGTGCTTTAATAATTTTGAGTGTGTGTTTGGCTTTTTGTGTAGTGTTTTGTATGTGTTGTGAGTATGTGAGTTTTGGATCGAAAGTGACTCCTAGAATTTTGGGATTTCGTGTAGTGGGGAGTATTGTGTCTTGTATTTCTAGTGTTAGTGTTTTGCTATATTCTGCTGGGTCTGGTGTGAACAGTGTGGTCATTGTTTTTGTGGCGTTCAGTGTAAGTTGATTGTCTTGTGTCCAGTTGTGTATTTGATGTAGGTAGGGTTGTATTTGTGTTTGTGCTGTGTGGAAATTTGTGTGTGATGAGAGTATAGTGATATCGTCTGCGTATGTGATGAGTTGTTTTGTGGGTGGTGGTGTTGGTATGTCGGATGTGTATATGTTGAAAAGTGTTGGTGATAGGACGCCTCCTTGTGGTACTCCTGTCTTCATGTGTCTATGTTTGGAGTTTGTGTTGTTGAATTGTGTGTAACTGTTGCGTCTTTTAATGTAATTTGCTATGTACTTAGTGACTGTTGGTGGGATGTTTGTGTTATGTATTTTGTGAATGAGTTTGTGTATGTTGACCGTGTCGAAAGCCTTAGACATGTCTAAGGCCACCGACACGGTTCTTTGTGGAGGTTGTTTCATGTTAAAGCCCTGTGTGATGGTGTTGTTTATGATGTGAAGTGCTGTGGTGGTAGAGTGTTTGGCTTTGAAACCGTGTTGATGACTGTGATAAGTGATGTTTGGTGTGATGTATGTGTTTAGGAGTATTTTTTCTAGTGTTTTTGCTATGGGTGAAAGTAATGAGATGGGTCTGTAAGATGTACCTAAGTTTGTGTCTTTGTTTGGTTTTGGTATGGGGATGACTTTCGCCAGTTTCCATGTGTGTGGTATGTTGTTTGTGTTGAGTGCGATGTTGTAGATGTTTGTGAGGTATGTGATGGCCAGTGTGCCTAGATGTTTGATGTTGATATTGTCTGGGCCTGTGGAGTTGTTGTTTTTGGATTGTTTGATGGCATCTATTGTTTGTGTACGAGTGATGTCAATTAGTGTTGTTGTTAGTTTCTTGGTGTGTTTGTCTATTTTCCTATTTTCTGGGTTTGTTTTGTGTTTTATGATGTTTGCAAATTGTTTATTGAAGAATTCTGATTTTTGTTTGTTGTTTGTGGCTATCTTGTTTTGGAATGAGATGGTGTTGTTTTGTGTTTGTGAGGTTTATTTGTTGTTTTGTTTTCCAAAGTGTGTGTGCGTTTGTTTTGTGGTCCCACTGATCGTCTAGGTGTTCCTTCCATAATGATTCTTTGTGTTTCTGTATTTGTGTGTCGATCTTTTTATTTAGTTCGGTTAATTGGGGATCAGTGGGATTTAGTGTGCGTGTGTTGTTTCTGTGTTCTATGTTGTCCCTAATGTGTTCTGGTAGTAGTTTTAGGTTGTTGCGTATTTTGCCTTTGGGGATGTTTCGTTTGTCTGAGTGCAGTATTGCATTTATGAGTATTTTGTTTGCGGTATGTATATTTGTAGGTATTTCTGTGTCTTGTAGGGTGTTTTCTATGTCTTGTGTGAATTGTTCCCAGTCTGCTTTGATGTAGTTTGTGTAAGTACGTCTGTTTTGTTGTAGTTTGTATTGGTGTTGCATGTGATTTTGATGGGAAGGTGGTCTGATGAGAGTGCGTGTATTGTGTTCCATGTTATGTGTCTGTGTATTGTGTCAGAAGCTGATGTGATGTCGGGGGATGTTTGTTGTTGGTTTGGGTTATTTGGGACTCGTGTGTGAGTGTTTGTGTTCAGAATGATGTGATTGGAATTATCTATTAGGTTGGAGACGAGTGCGCCTCTGTGGTCTTCTGTGTGTGAGTGCCAGAGTGTTGAATGTTCATTGATGTCTCCTGTAATTATTGCAGTTGTTAGTGTGGTGAGGTGGATGAAAGAGTTTGTTATGTCAGTGTCTTCGGTTTGATGGTTTATGTCTGTTGTGTCGCGTGGGGGTATATATATGTTAGCAATGTGAACGTGTTTGGATTTGGTTAGGTGTATTTTAATTGTTTGTAATTCTGTTTTCTGTGTGTTTATGTGGGGTGGTGTTTTCTGGTGTGTGAAGGTGATGGAGTTATGTATATATGTGAGGAGTCCACCCCCTGGTTTGTGTGTTCTGTCTGTTCTGATGGGTGTGTAGTTTGTGATTTTTGGGGTTTTGTGGTGAGGGGCGAGCTTTGTTTCTTGTATTGTGATGATATCGATATTTTGTTGTGTGATGGTATGTTCCAGTTCTGTGTGTTTTCTAAGTATGCCGTTGATATTTATTTGAAGTATGTTCAGATGCTTGGGGTTTGGGGATCACTGTGGTGGTGGTGTGTTTGGTTGTGGTGGTGTGTTTGGTTGTGGTGGTGTATTTGGTGAAGGGGCTGGATTTTGTTGTGGTGGGATTGAAATTGGTTGCGATGGATTTGGAGGAGATTGTTGGGTGGGGTTTTGGTTTGGTAAGCTGTCATTATTGTTGTTGGGGTCTGGGGTGTGTGTGTTGTTGTGAAGTGAACATGTCCAAGTGTTTGTGTACTGTGCAACTTTTATGTTTGTACACTTTTTAAGGTGTACCCAGTGTGGAGTGTGTGAGTTGCACAGTATTTAGTGTTGTCTGTTTTTGATTTTGTGTTTGCAAACCTCGCACATCCACGAAGGTCCCGGATTGCCCTCCACATCTCCGGAGAGAAGCAGCAGAGCCCTCACCCACGTGACCGGGAGACTCACGGGGCGACGCGCCGAAAAAACGACGAAATTGGGTCCCTCTTCCATATCACTATGATGATCAGGTGATTGATTACCTTCCATTCATACTCCTTTCCAATGTCATAATGACATGACCACTGTCATGTCCAGAGCAATGCCATGTCCTCCTTGTTTTCAACTTCTCAAAATATGGGTGTCTTGCCACTCTCTGACATTAAGAATCATCAGGTCCTCCTCTGCCATTCACTACACCAGCCAATTGCGACCTCGTGTACATGCGTTTCGCAAAGTTGCTGGTTCATGTTGAACCCTTCACAGCACTCTTATCTATCCCCCTCTCCTCCCCTCTGGGTGATACATAGATGCTAACTAGTCTCTTCTCTCTCTTCCTGCTTGTTGGCACCACGAACAACTGTGTTATTCTGGTGATTGAATTTTCTGTCTTGGTACTTCTTGTTCTCCTCCGTCTAGTCCTCCACTCTCCATTGCAGCTTCATCTCTCGCTACTCTGATGAATTTTCACGCCAGTGCAGGCTTTGTGGCTCTTACCCCTCACTATTATTCCGTTGTTTTTCTTTGCAGCACCATGCCACACTTGGCACAACTGAGCCCTGTTTCTCTCTTCACAACATACTGAGAGAGAACTATCCTCTCTTACTTCCCCCAGTCACATGACACAAATGTAGCTTGTGCTTCTCCCAAGGATACACCCTTTTACTGGCTTCATGCGAATGAATGATAATGGTGAAATTGATGTTAGGGATTTTATAGCAATTATATGACAAGAGTAGGGTTAAAAGTTGATATAATTCATGACTCAACCATAAACTGTGTAATTATTTGATTATATATACAAATTTTCTTGATCTTTTAAGCAGTGTTCATTATGAGAAATATGCCATGATACTTTCATCATAGTTTTTGCATTCAACCAGGTATATAATGCAACATTTTATGCTATTATTAAATAAAATTAAAAAATATCAAAACGATAAAGTGTTCACTTTGACCCAAGTGATCACTGATCATATATGATCACTTATCATATACGATGAATCGGTCAAGTGATCATATATGATCAACTCAATTTTTCAATAACTATAGATATCTCATAGGTATAGTTACTAATATATGTGGTAGAGGATATGATAAAGATATTCCATAGGGTGAGAAGCACTCACATTCATTTTTGAGCTGATAAACATCAAGTGAATCAGAAAAAAATACACTCTACACTATTAATTTTGATGTGCGGTTACACAGTGTGAATTCAAGTCCATCCCACTCGATCCCTGTGCCATTTAAAACGAATTGTGAAGTATCACGTGATAGCCCTGATTACGGTGATTGGTTTGATGTGTGTGTCTGACTTGTGAAAAACATACACGGAGTGCTGTGATGTTTTCTTTAGTGCTAATTTAAGTGATCATATATGATCATTGATCACTTACCAGGTAAAGGGTTAATTAGTACGTTTGAAAATTCTTCACATCTGTGATTATTATCGTAAAAGGTAGAGCAAATATAACTTGAAAGCCTGTTCTAAAGCCTAGTGTCCACCATAGAGTGAAAACAATGTCGCGAGTCAGCTAAAAGTGGAAACACACCTGAAAGTTCTCTCGACATTTATTTCACTCTCAGCTCTCCAGTGGACACTAAGCTTCCAACTGTAGTATCTATATGGGAACACAATTTAGAGTTGAGGCCTGATACACCATTTGGATAAAGATCCATCAAATATCAAAACAATGGGTCAGAAGTGACCCACATTATCTCGACATTCAATTACTCTACTTATAAATAAAAAAAAAATTCGTTACAAGGGTAGCCAAATAATGGAGTATATCGACAATCGTGATCATACAGCTACTCCTAGTCTGATAATAATAAACCACAGTAAAACAATATTAAATAAGCAAATTTATTCATCTTGGCACTAAACATACAGTAAAAGAAATTTACAATAAAATTTGAACAAATAACATAATTGCTGTGAATTAACTCACATTCAAACATAATGTTGAATTAATTCATGATTTGCAGTAACTAAATAGGCTACGGTGATTTGAATTGCTATCATAGGATACACTACATTTTAGTGTCCATGAAGTTGTCATCTGACTAGAAACTTAATAGTAATTATTTACAACAATCTGAGCCATACTTAAGACATTGAGAAGCTTCACCACATTCGACCAAAAACCAAACGAATTAAATCCGTGAACACCCAAACAAACTTTAGAAACTTCTCAGTGTTCACCGTTTCAATTACATTAATGTCATGTAATAGATGAGTTAGAATAACTATATAGATGTTTAAGTATTAAGATTTTGTATCTAGGTTATTATTAATTAATGTATAATAATCACATCATTTCATTATCTTATAAGTAAATGAAGGTTCAGAACACTGAAATAAAGACATCAACTTTACCTGAATTTGCCACTTTGATAGCAAGGAGGAGGTATCGAAAAAACAATTAAGTTATAACTAATAGCCAATTGATATAATCAGGGCAACTTAATGGGATGGGGGGGGGGGGGGGGGGCATGCAATCTCAAACTCAATGGCTATTCGATTTCAATACCGTGCTCATGAATGGAAGAAAACTACTCAATCACTATGTTCATCAACAACTATAACAAGAGTGAAGAACTGACGGGAGAATGGAGCCGCAAGTTTTAACTGACAATCACACTAAAGTCAGAAGGTAAGTAGACTTTCTCGGCTAAGTTCTTTGTAAAATAAATCAGTAAGTAGCAATTCTCTTGATTAGTATTAGTAGATATTAATAGATTGTAAGTAATATACCTTATAAAAATACCTTTGCGACTAGGACAATAAGCAAATATAGTTTCTCTCACTAGATATTTGACTTACAGTAAATAAAACAATAAATCTAATACAGAAATAGCTAACGCAAAATAAACTATAGGAAGAATCCAAGTAAAAGTGAATTAAAGTAAATGCTTTGATATGTGCGCACCTTGAGCCAGGCTACCTATGTGAAATATAACGTTAGTGTTTAGAATGGGAGATAACCTTTAGAGTTAAGAAATAGAAATTCACGAGACATCCCTAAGAATAACTATTAAGAGTTCATAACATCAAATCTAACTAATCTTTGGTAGAGTTTAATATACCTGTGGTGGAATGAAGATACGACAAAAACAATCTCAAAGCAAAATCTATAAAATGTTTCGATGGAATAATTATTGTGCAACAAAGAAAATTCATCTAATAGCAAGTTCAAGTTTTCAACACAATGTGATAAAGTGAATAGTTTAAATTGATTGTATTAAAGAGAGAGACATGTCTCATGATGTACTCCTAAAGTGACTACAACAGATCGAAATCGTTAGAACTAATAGTTGAAGTAGAAAAACTGATATGAATGTGTTTTAATTAGGAATTGGACGGTATTCCTCTCTTTTCAATCGTAAATAATCTTGCACTAGTTATAAATTGAATTTACTTGTGTTCGCTAATAACAACTTTTCCATCTCTTTCTCACTGAAGTTCTACAAAGAAGTAGCTACTAGCTGTCTAATTTCATCTTTCAAAAATGTATGGAACAAACTGAACTAACTAGCTATTGAGTAAATTGAAAGACAGTCAAGTTATCTACTTGAACTGTCTTCACCGATAAGACGCCTTAAATTTATTAACTTAGGTCCTTAACAGATAAATAGCTCAGTTGCTCATAAAGCTACCTCTCATAAATCTATTAGCTACCTAACACCATGTAACTAACTGGTGTGAAATGCTTCCACTTTAACAACAGATAGAACTTCTGCAGCTCTTGCTATTGCACACCAAGCATCTACTGAGTCTACTCCAAGTCACACCACTAGTTTATATTCCTAGGGGGTGGAGGGGGAGGATAGCTGGGTGGGGGGAATGTGAGGGGTGACTCGAGAGCATCCTGTAGGGGGGCATAGGCAGGGGTGCCTTTAGAGCTGCTGCCACATGATGAGTCAGTCTCATTGACAGTTTCAGCGTAACTCACCTCCTCCACACTAGTCACACTCACCACACTAGTCACAGGCTCCTCACTCTTCTTAGGACTATTGCATTTGGACAGAGCCAGACTGCTGGGGCGAGTGGGTGAGCGTGAAGGACTCCTTCCTCTAGAGTCAGCCCTTTTGGTAACGAGGGGGATTGCTTCCACCTCCAAAGTCTGAGAGGACTTTAAGGTGGATGTTAGTTGTGTTTTGCATGAAGGAGCTTCAGCTGCAGATGTAACTTCCTTCTCTTCCTGCTTCTCAACTGTCTGAGTTGTTAGACAGGAACTTTCTGCAGGAGGAGTATCGATATCAGAGCCTTTGGTGAGGTTTTCTTTCTTCAAACATTGATTCAAGAACGGGTTTGTGTTGATGCACTCAGGAAACTCAGCGGGGGAGGATGTGTCATCATCAAGCATCAAGCCAGCTATAACCTCATCACTGAGCATCTCGATACTGCAAAGGAATAGCAATTGTTTACCTATATCTAGGGTACAGATACTGTTTATTTTACCTAGGGTATAGATACTAGTTTATAGATACCTCGCCAAGCTTTCACTATCAGAAATTGACGCCTCTTCAACTGTCAGGGAAGAGAGAATGGAAGTACCACCACCAGTCACTATCTGCCAGTCTGATGACGTGCTCTGTAATAAAATAAACTTTGTTACTTAGCTACTGTGAATTCAACTGAATTGATAGTGGACTGAAGGTTTTTAATATAGCTAGATAATATATAAGTTCTAACTTCTATATCTAATTCAATGAAATAATTTCTGTGTACCTACGTAACAGAGATGGCTAGTTCAGAAAACATTTCAGTGAAATTATCTTTATTAGACGGTCATGCCCCAAAATGACATAGCTTTATCTCTCCTTTCAAACGACCGGATAAACACTTATGTACATTGTACGCACTATTGTAATTTTTTTTATATAGAAAATAAATTAATATTTTTATTGATTAGCTAATATTTTTCTGTGCCTAAATATACATTACAATAATATCATAAAAAATTAGCTACGTTTTTTCACCCTCAAATATATTCAAGGCATAAAGGGTTCGATCCAAATCTCTAACTATGTGTTTTAGTTGAAAATTATAGCAAAAAGTGAGCCAATACGCTTATATAAAAATAACCATTTATTGCTAATTTAGGTTAGAAAATAAGAAGAGACTACCAAATATTAGCTACAATATTAAACCATTTTCTCACCATCCTCAAGTTACTCACCATTTGAGGCGTTTCTTTTTCAGGAATTTCTGTCTTCGTCTCTGGGAAAGTTGAAGATGTTTGGGCAAAAGATGAAGAAGGTCCTGTGAAATGGAAAATATTCTTAAATCTTAATGAATAGATTACCTAGTTTGAGGTTAACAATTAAGATATAGATTACATAGTTTGAAGTTAAGGATTAAGATACAGATTACCTAGTTTGAAGATAACGATTAACATAGCTATAGAATTGACATTTTCACCACTCTGGCAATGGATACAACTAGAGACCAAACCGCAAGATTTCATTTTCATAACCAGTACAGAAACATGAACTGACATCATTTGTTTACTAATAACACAGAATGTATCTAGAAAATACACTGTGATGATGGTTTTGAGGGGCTATCATGTTTTCTGTTCACATTCCTTTATATAACAATATTTCCTCATCTATGAAAGTTCTCGTAAAATTACTGTTTCACCACAGTGTTTTTCTTCATTTTATGTAAATAGTTACATCTATATAGTGTGTCCGCAAAAATGTATCCACTGCCTTGAATCTACATTATTCATCATTTCACGATATGTATAATATGTTGGTACCATAGATACGTGGATTAATATTAATGAATTATTATAGATCTCTGACTGGAAGGTCTTCCCACCTTCCAGTAATTGCCTTCTCCTCGCTTTCATTACACCAGAGAGAAGGGGTCAGCCTCTATCAGAATAGACGAGATAGATTCTGTCCTAATAGGTCTACAGATTTCGGATCGGATGCCCTTCCTACCGTCGGCAAATCGCTGTGCCAGACTGCGAATAGATGGTTCAAAAAGGGAGGTGGTTGCTTTCATAGCATTTCGAACCAAGGAGAAGTGGGTGTATGCCTCGTCCAAGGATTTGAAATCTTTCATGTTTTCTGGTTCTATGAGGGACCAACAGACTTCTAAGCTCTTGAAGACCACACTTTGAGAGAACAAGGCTTCTCTCAAAGCAAAATCCATCTCCACCCATTCCTTTTGAAGGCCTGACGTGCCTCCTTCAAGAGGGCCCGACAACTTAGCCACTTTATCGGGTAATCGAGGGGCCTTCATGCATCCACAAAACTCTTAGTTTCCTTGTCTAGACCCTCCATTTTGAGATCAAATGTGGGAAGAAACGGCGCAGTCTTACTCATCCTTAGTAGAGATTTACACCTTTCATGAAAGGAGAAAGCCACAGATCTAGATACCTCTTCCAGTGCCTAGTCCACTGAAGTTCTAACGCGTCCTGATTGAATAGATGCGGCTAGAGCCTCAAAGGGCTGGGCCTTGGAAGGAATCTTCTTTGGTGTAACATGGGGGTTGACTGTGAAACGAGGGAATGAAGATCTTCATTCCCGAAACTTAATGGTTTGAAAACACATTTGTTATTTCTGATGCCGAGAACGACATCTGAGGGTCCGAAAGTATTGTCTCCAACCACCAACAAACCTGTCTCCGAATCCGCACTAACGTGAAAAGGAACCTGGAACCACATCTTAGAAATGGGTACCAGTTCTGGTAACCTTCTTCCGGAATCTTTACGGCCCATAGATGAAGAGTTCTGTGATTCTGCTATGTCAATTCTTGAGGCTGGAACGAGAGATGCAGCAATGATAGCAGGGGGATGGACAATTTGAGTTCTAGTTATCTCAGTGAACTCCGGAGCCTCTGGAGTTCCTGAATATCTTGGAAGATCTAAATGAACCATCGAGGGCACCTCGCTAGTTTCTGTCATTCTTTCAGCACCAGAAGATCTGGAAGGAGCCTGGTTTGTCTGTATAGCCGGAGGAACAAAGACTCTACTAGTGTTGTTTACTCCTTGATTTAAAGGAGAGGACCAACCGTAACTGTGTGATTCATCATCCGAGTCATCTTCATTGGAAGAATTTGCATATTGGTTGTAAAGAGAACCCGACGTGTCAGCAAAATCAGGGACAATTTCTTCAGGCAATAGATCTTGTCTTGTTCTACTGGGCCCTGAAACCTGTTGGTTAGTCATTCCTGATGCTAGATTCTCCAGTGAGGACTGTATGGCCGAGATGGACTGTGATAAGGCGGTAATCGAAGCTTGCATTGGTGCTTGCGATCCAGCTATCTCCTGCTGCATGAAGGATTTCCAATCCTTCCCTGTAGACCTAGGGACTTGGAACTCAGCCCTGAAGGTATCAGGAGGGGCATAACATGCGTCAAGATCCGGTTCTCCAAACAACCATTCAGAGTTCTGCAAATTCAAGTTTTCGTTTTCATTATGAGTTGCAATAATCTCATCAAACTACATCCCTACTGGAGAAATGATACCTAGAGATTGAATCTCTATTTCCCTCGCTTCAACGGGCACAGCAGTAACACGTGGTGACCCTTCTTTTATGGTCTGACGTCTCTTTCTCTCTCCTTCTTTACAATGCTCCTCTGTTTTACGCTTCTGAGAAGATTGAGGTCCAGAGAAGGATCTATCTGAAGAAGCTGAGGCTAATCTGTGAAGAATTTCCAACCCAATAGGGAACTCTGCTAAACCTTGACACCAGTCCCTGGTAAACTGGTCCCTGATCAAAATGGAAGGCCAGATCGCTGGAACTATGGGTCCTACAAGCTTGCTCTTAGCTCTGGCTCTAGAAAGAGAAGTCAACCAGTCGATTAAATTCTCCCGTGCCACACCCCTAGCCTCCGATGCTATTAAAGATGTGGCTTCTTCAAACATCTGTAGACAATGTGCACAGCTTGTTGGCTGGTAGAGCTTCCTTCTCCAACAGCTTGCACATCTTAAACATTGTGCATGGGAGTTTTTCACCTTTCCACAATTCTTGCATTTCTTAATTTTCAAAGCCACAGACATAATTCTCTTTAGAATAAATTAATTCTGCCGATGGAATAAAGAAAAACATCAGACATATTATAAAAGAATATGCCCTAGCATTTGTATATGCCGCATATCTTCTGATTCATCCTATCTAAAATATAAGAAAACATAATTTATTCAGAGTCCCCGAGCCAGCTATGTGGATGGGAATAAATAAAACTACTTTTTAGTTCAGATTGTCTTGGCTATTTACGACTTTTTCGTATCTAGTAAGTGTGAAAAAGAAGAGATTATTCTTTCAGTCTCAAAGTATTCAAAATACATGATTTAAGAAAAAACTCTGGAAATTTTCATATCAGAGCTTAGACATTTTTTGTCTTTTTCCTGACTTTTTTTCTGTTTCTATTTTCGTCTTTTTTTTTCTAACTGTATTTTGTCTTTTTTTTTCTGACTTCATTTTGTCTTTTTTTTCTGACTTTATTTTGTCTTTTTTTTCTGACTTTATTTTGTCCTTTTTTTCTGACTTTATTGTGTCTTTTTTTCTGACTTTATTGTGTCTTTTTTTTCTGACTTTATTTTGTCTTTTTTTCTGACTTTATTTTGTCTTTTTTTCTGACTTTATTTTGTCTTTTTTTCTGACTTTATTTTGTCTTTTTTTCTGACTTTATTTTATCTTTTTTTTCTGACTTTATTTTATCTTTTTTTTCTGACTTTATTTTATCTTTTTTTTCTGACTTTATTTTATCTTTTTTTTCTGACTTATTTTGTCTTTTTTTCTGACTTATTTTGTCTTTTTTTCTTACTTTATTATTTTTTTTTCTTACTTTATTATTTTTTTTCTGACTTTATTTTGCTTTTTTTCAGACTTAATTTTGTCTTTTTTTCTGACTTTATTTTTTTTTCTGACTTTATTTTGTCTTTTTGCTGACTTTATTTTGTCTTTTTTTCTGACTTTATTTTGTCTTTTTTTCTTACTTTATTTTGTCTTTTTTTCTTACTTTATTTTGTCTTTTTTTCTTACTTTATTTTGTCTTTTTTTTCTGACTTTATTTTGTCTTTTTTTTTCTGACTTTATTTTGTCTTTTTTTCAGACTTTATTTGGTCTTTTTTTCAGACTTTATTTTGTCTTTTTTTTCTGACTTTATTTTGTCTTTTTTTTCTGACTTTATTTCGTCTTTTTTTTCTGACTTTATTTCGTCTTTTTTTCTGACTTTATTTTGTCTTCTTTCTGACTTTATTTTGTCTTTTTACTGACTTTATTTTGTCTTTTTTTCTGACTTTATTTTGTCTTTTTTTTCTGACTTTATTTTGTCTTTTTTGACTTTATTTTGTCTTTTTTGACTTTATTTTGGCTTTTTCTGACTTTATTTTGTCTTTTTTTTCTGACTTTATTTTGTCTTTTTTGACTTTATTTTTTCTTTTTTGACTTTATTTTGGCTTTTTCTGACTTTATTTTGGCTTTTTCTTATTTTTGGCTTTTATTTTTCTCAGGGGTGAGAAAGGAGAAAATATTTTCAAACCCCAGAGCCCCTATGTGGATGGGACCAAAATAGAAAAATCCTTGAGCTTGTACCCTGGAGAAACCTTACGGGAAAACTCCAGAATTTAAGTTATAGCCAGTCAATTCATTATCACTCCACTCAATGACACCTTTCGGAAAGAGCAGAGATCTCTACCAACGCCAAACCTGGATTTGGTCCCAAAGGTCGGGGTGTACAATAGGATCTAGGCCCAGTAAATAACTCAAGTCTAGGTTCACCAAGGACAATTATAGACAGGGTTCTTCATCCATGCGAGTGACATTACGGAGCAAGGCTCAGAGAAACTCGTTTAGGATGGAAGGACATGTCAATTGTTGGTTTTAAGACACCAAAAGTCATATGGTGAGTCTTTAAGTTATCTCACAAGGAAAGGAAATTAAATGAAAACAAAGGCTGTAAGCCAGTGTATTCCAAAAAATCCTCTCTCCCCCCAATGTATCCTGAAGCAACCTTAAGGGAAAACTCCAGAATATGATTATGGTTTCCATTCACATCACCCCACTCAATGACACCTTTCGGAAAGAGCAGGGATCCCCACCAACGCCGAGGGTAACCTGGTTTTGGTCCCCAAGGTCGAGGTGTACAATAAGGTCAAGGTAAATAACTCAAGTCTCGTCTCCGCCAAGGACAATTATAGACAAGGTTCTTCATCCATGCGAGTGACATTGCGGAGCTAGGCTCGGAGAACACTCGTTTAGGATGGAAGGATATGTGAATTGGTGGGTTTTAAACACCAAAAATCATATGTAGTCTTTAAGTTATCTCACCAGGAAAGAGAATTAAATGAAAACAAGAGCTGGAAGTCGGTGAATTCATAAATCCTCTCTCCCCCAAAAAAGCAAAAAAATATATCAGTTGGTAGTGTACTATCCTAGGCACCCAAAAGATACATGGTTGGTCTATAAGTTATCTCATCAGGAGAAAATGTTGAATGAAAACCATGCATAAAGCAAGGTAATTCAGTAAAACACACTCTCCCCTTAGAACAGATAGAAAAAAAGCAGTGTCTAAACTCAGAACAATTAAAGTTTTTCTATAAAACTTGAGATAAAAATTCAATTCTGAATTATCAATAAGTAAATTCAAGATTAACCTTAATAGTCTACAAACTGTAAACAATTCACTAAACACTGCACATAAACAATCAACCAGAGAGGTTGATGACACCAAGATGTTGACTCCATGAAGAGTCGAATGTAACTGAGGAACATGGCTGATGGACAGCCTTATATATCTGGAACAAATTTGAATTTTTGTTGGAATTAGAAAGCACAGGGTACCTATCTGTCATTACCATGAGTGTGACGACTCTGAACAGTCCCAAACCAAGATAATGACAAGCCTGAGGGTTGTAGTGCAATCGACAGATGAACTCTGCGATAGCTCCACTGATATAGTACTTATAAGAAATATTCGATGGCAGTGGATACATTTTTTGCGGACACACTGTATATGCATTAGCTACTAAATTCTTTATGATAAGCTACACTTTTTATTCCAGCCAGAAGAAGCAGATCTTCTTAAATTAATTACAAAAAAAACTATTATCTTTATTTAGACTATGAACATTAAAAAACAAAAGATATCTTCTCTCCTCTACGATCATGGCTCTGACCATCGCCAATGGTAGTGACCTCCAACCGACTGTAAAGTGCCTATAGCAGGTCACAGGGCAACACCCGATTTGCGGTCATCATACTTCTCCTTGACCAACGTCAGGATACTGAAAGCATTGCCTCACTGAACTGCCAAACCAACCCTCTGCTCTAACCAAATGGTCTCTCTCACATCATCAGTGACGTCGGTAATGAGACTACCCATTTCAGCAAGGAGTGCACCTGTTGTTTCACCATAGGTACCGGCCGTTTCTACCGCTTTGGGTTTGAACCGATATCGATTACCAAGAGCCGCATATTTGCGTCGCCTCCTCCCCTCCGCCTCCTTGGCTGCGCTACATGGCTACAAAGCCAAGTCCATCAAGTGAGTCGCCGCGTAAGTGTCTACACATGTTGCATCCCAAACAAAGACACCTCCCGTCTGAAAAGGGAAGACTGAAATATCATCAGGCCACTTATCATCACCCCTATCAACCCCAGAGGCTCAAGCTCTGAAGAAATACCAGCCAGTATCAAAGCTCTCCTGATAACATCATTCAGGGCTGCATGCCTTGGATGGCCTCCCACTGTAAAGACATGATAGACCGTGAAGACCCCTTGAATCCACTCTATGGCCGAATCGGCACACGTGTGGCTCACAGATGTCAGCATCAACACGCAGCACGATCGAAACCCAAAATGACACTGCGTCGAGTAGCATTCCAAGCATGGGAACTGAAAGCGCATGTAGACAAAGTCCGCTCTCTCTACATGCAGATGCAAGCAAACGTTCCCTAGACAACTGATCAACCTCCTCGAGCAGTCTGGCCACAGTGGCTACCATTTTAGGCTCATCCCATGACCTCTGCCAACTCTCCATTTCTCCCTCAGCCAAGGCTAAACCCTCACTTTGCCATTTCTCCACTGCTGCTCCAAGCTCTCAGTGATCCCCAATCTGTGTTCTGCACAGAATGGACAAACCAAATCTTCGGTAGCATGGAGGGAAGAAATGAATGCGAGTAGCGCAATGTCCTTAGACATCCTGATTCCTAACCCCCCAAACCGTACGGGGAACGATGCCTGCACAAATGAGTCTCCCTCAAACTTAACGTTGGTCACCATCGAAAGAGCTAATACAATGACACTGTCAAACTGTGAAAGATCCTCACAATATCTGTAGGCTAGTGAAGCACTGAGAATATATTGAAGCTCAGGCAAGGCAAAACAGTACTTAAGCAAAGCAAAAGCTTGATGGTTCTCAATCAGTCTCCATATCTTCTCTCTTCTCAGCAACAGCTGCCGGTATCCCCCTTTCCATGAGTGGTGCGCCCAGAAAATTTGAATCTTAATTTGAATCCATTGAAACGACTCTTAATCCTGGCATCAACCCCTCAAAAAGATTCCTCGTAATGATTGATTCTACTTCAGAATGATTAAGCAAAATCATTTCACACTTTTCTCGGTTAACATCCAAACCCACATCAACAAGGTCAATTTTTAGACTCTGCAAGCAAGTGAACACCTTTTCAGGTGAATCTCCGATTGTCCTGTCATCGGAGATACCAGACATTCAACTCAGTGTCCACCCTTTGCGTTATCTCATCAATTCCCATAGATAATTGAGCTGGACCGAAAGGGTAGCCCTGCTGTATACCCGTTGCGAATTTGAGGTTTTTCCCCCCATAGAAAAGCGTTTTTGGACCAGAATAAACCTGCCAAATCAGCCTATAAAGCCCTTGAGCACTTTGTTTAGCCGCATTCAGGAACACATCTCGTCGAAGGCTTTTGAAAGCATTGGTCATGTCAATCTTGAAAACAACCTTTTTATCTTCCAACCCAAGATATCTGCGAGTGGCATGAGCTGCCGCTTCGCAGCCACCTCAAGTTGAAAGTTGGTGGAATGATTCTCCAAGACTGACTATCATGGGACGTTATCCTACCTTAACAGCCAAACGCCTCTAAGTGTTCCCTACAGAAATAGGAAGCACACCTTTATCCTTTTTCCCCAAAGCACTCAAAGTGACTCTATAGAATACCGGTCTAGCAAATTCTGGAACACCTCCCTTTGAAATTAGATCAACAAACATCGTTAAGGTAGTTAGTAACCTGGCACCTGCCTCAGAGGCTTTATGGGAGACTAGAGACTGCAGGTGACACGGACGTAACCCATCGGCAGATTTGGCACCCCCCGCTCAGCCTTTCCTGAACAAAGACAAAGCCTTTCTGATGTCAACCTCACTGGCAACGTGCGGCTGGCAGTCATCTCCTTTCGCCGCAGACAACGAGAGGTCCTCAGGAGCAGGAGGGTGTTTCCGTTGGAAGAGGGATTTGTTTTCAAGACTACTTTTACATAATATTCTTCTTTGCTAAATATTTTCTCTACACTTTAACCTGAACATTTTCATATTGAAATAATTCCTATTGCCGAAATGTGAACTTTTTTTTAGAAATCATGAACATTTTTTTTTTATCCTTCTTGTTTTTAATGGAAAAATATTGTCTTTAAAAAAAAAAAAAAAAAATTTTTTTGGCACTTTTATTACGAAATACTGCAGACTTCCTCTTCTTCAAACATGCAAGTTACTATCTTTAGCTACCAAAATGTTTTTCAGTTACGCATTAGAGGTGCTCACCTTGTGGAGGAGTTTGCAGCACAGATGCAGAGGTGGAGGAGAGTTCAGTTATTTCCCCCGGTAGAGGGGGAGACTCCGCCCCCACACCCACGCCCCTCACTCCCAGATCCATTGCACTCTGACGCCTCTGAAACAAACACACAAACAACATTGAGATATTTCGTTGGCAGTGATAACTAATTTATAGATCTTTTAACAAAAACTGATGAATATATTGATTATTCTCTATATAATTGAAATGAAGAATTTCATTACAAAGTTTAAAGATAGAACATTGTTTGTTCATTAGAATAGGTCGGAGATAATGTTATGGTAGTTACTAAAGATATTGGTGGTATTTTTGGAGTATTAAGTGTCTGTAGATAGCTATTAATTGAAACTAAATGAAACTGGATAATAAAAATATTTATAACCTAGTCATATGCTAAAGAATTTGTATGTTTGAAGAGTAACTGGTAGCCAGCTATTTTCAATGATGATTTGATTCTAGCTAATTGCAAAACATTGGAGATGAACTTTGTATAGCTAGATACAACTCTAGCTATCAAAATTATTTATCAGAGGGATTTAATATCTACTTTAACACCCAAGGTCTTGTCACAAAAAAGACTGAAGAAGCAGTCAGAAAGGAAAGAGGGTTAATGAACAAAGTCACCTACCACAAGTCAGTGACAATGCTCATGGATGCAGAAGAGCTATTCCGTGAATACAATCACTTATCAAAGAATGTGACAAGAACAAACACAAGACCCGGTGGCTGCACACACGAATAGAAAAAGAAAACGAAGCGGTGATACTAGCTAAATTAAACTTATAAACCTACCTAACAAAATATTGAATAAATTAGTTAGCCTGTCTTCTTCCCATTAATACTGTGTATCTAGTACTAAAGTAGCTATGTGGATGCCTATGTTACAATGCCTCACACTGTGTATCTAGTACTAAAGGTAACTATGTTGTTTGCCTCACACTGTGTATCTGCTCTGAAATACACTCCAATGCATCAAGAGCAGAGGAATAATTTTCTTTGGCTTTCGTCACGTGTGTCTCCAGCTCTCTTACTCTTTGCTTCTGAATCTCCAACTGCTGATTCACTTGACTCTTTGCCTCAAAATAAGGTCTGAAATAAAGAGTGGGGAATAGTTATTATAGTTAGCTAGTTATTGCATGAAGCACATAGATTGTTAAGAAAGTAAAGACAATTCAGGATGAAAGTAAAATAAAAAGTAGTTATAAAACTTACCTGGTGATAAGTGAAGCAGAATTGTTTTGTGAGTTAAGTGGAGAAACAGAAATAAAATCATTCAAAAGCCATGTTTAGTAAAATCAAAAGAAATATGCATTATAATTTATATGAGAAAATGGGTATATTTCATTAACAAAGTAGCTAATTGAAAGTTTTGTTTTAATTAATGCAGCTAACGTCTCTCATCATTTTGATGTAAGCCTCATGAAATTTCTAAATGGTTTCAATTATGTTTTTGATCATTAGACCATTTCTACTTCCCGAGAATCTAATTTTCAGTCAAAATAAAAAATGTAGAAACACAAGTTTGTTTTGAATGTCAGTTAGGTGGCTAGATACTAGTTACAATCCATTTAGCTAATAGTAAATATTCTAGTAGAGGTAGAAAATTACAAGAAACTTATATGTAGAAGCCTTAATTCAGGTATTTATTTACATCTTAGCAAAAGCTGAATATGCTAACTTCATTAATAAAATCTGTGGCTCATAGCTACAGACTAAACAGATCTTCCAGACACATGTATCTATTTGTTAAATCGAAAAACTAACAATTGTTTATTCCTATCTATCTGTTTATCTAATTATAGTCTTTAGTTTGGTTCAAATAAACAACCACATTTGTTCTTTATAAGTAAGTTGCTAATTGGAATATATTTTATTTAATGAATATCAAGAAATCTATAACTTCCCCTATGATGAAATTCAGACTAACTTGAATATTAAAAGAGTTTTTCAGACATACAGAGTGAAGTACTAAAGTAGAGAAATAAAAAGATTTAAACAGGAGATCCAAGAGATGGCACTAGTGTGTTGATTTTACTCACAATAACTAATAAGATGGGCACTAGTGTGTTGATTTTACTCAATATAACTAATAAGATGGGCACTAGTGTGTTGATTTTACTCACAATAACTGTGAAAGATGGCACTAGTGTGTTGATTTTACTCACAATAACTAATAAGATGGGCACTAGTGTGTTGATTTTACTCACAATAACTGTGAAAGATGGCACTAGTGTGTTGATTTTACTCACAATATCTGAAAGATGGCACTAGTGTGTTGAATTTACTCACAATAGCTTAACTGTAAAGATGGGCACTAGACTAGTGTGTTGATTTTACTCACAATACCTGTAAAGATGGTCACTAGTATGTTGATTTAACTCACAATAACTAATAAGTTGGGCACTAGTGTGTTGATTTTACTCACAATAACTGCAGTTGCTTCATTCTCACTACATTGCTAATCTGCAGCAAGCTTCTGCGTGTGTTCAAACTACAGGAAAACAAAAGAAAAAATGACAAAAATTAATAGTTACTAACACTATAGCACACAAAAAATGTAAGGATGTTCTCTCAGGATACAGATACTAATTTAACACAATTTCTTATTAACTCTGGATATTTGAAAGTATTTTTTTAACACATTTATTCTTTAGAGTAGCTATTGTTCTAACCTTCATTCCCATGCATCAGAAGAAAAAACAATGAGCATGACAAAAGCAAAGGAAATTGATGCATAACTTAGCTATATTGTAAAGAATAATATGAATTGAGATGAAAACAGTCTGATCGGAACTAATTCTTATAACACGAAGAAGTGAATTAATAGAAATATTGAAACTTAATAACTTGGTACTGTAAAACATCACCTCAATTCAGGTCACAATTAACAATAGTGAAAGGAACTAATCCATGCATCAGGACAATTAAAAAAATCCATGCTTCAAAAAAAAATAAACAAAGAAACCTCCATGGAATCTTAAAGTCAAACATTGTCAATATATTTGACAGAATTTCCCAAGATGATTAAAACATAATGAATGGAAAAAGGGACATATAGGATAGTATTTAATAGCCAAGATGTTGACTTCATTTACCTTGACCTGGCAATGACTCTCTTTAGTTGCTGCTGTAGTTTCTGTACCTTTGCCTCTGACTCTTGGTACTCCAGTGAAGCCTTTTGATGCATCACACCATACTCATTCTTGGTCTGCTCTGCGGCATTCACCTGCAGGCAGGTTATGGAAGAAGTAGCATGAGTTATCATTGCCAGTGGTTATTGCTAATTAATGATGGAGCTACACTTGATTATTTATTGAAAGCTGCTTGAATACGTAGTTAATCATATATACATATGCGATTAAAAAAAAAGTTAAAATCTAAATGCAACGCTAAGTAGCTAATTGCTTCAGATTTAACAATTGATACTAATAATTACCTACCTAGTGGCTAAAATCCAAATCAAAGAATCTTTCACATTTCTCATATCAATATTCTTAGCGACCAGGTTTTCAAATAATCACAAACAGGATAAGAAACATTCATATTATAGATAAGTCACTCCCTCGACATTGAACAACTAAATGTGACTCAAGGTAGCTACTTGAAGTTAATACAGCTTACATTAGCACTTATCTAAAGTCCAATCTCCATGCATGATAATAAGTATGAATGATAAACTATAGTATTGTAACTCTTTAATTTGAATGCATTGAGAATAGCATGGTGAATGTATTTATTTACTTTTGAAGAGGCATGGTTGAGCATCTCTTGCCATGTTTGGTCAAAGGCACAGCCACTGTTCATGAGTCCTTCCTCTGCTAGGTACACCATTTCCCTAGCAGCTGAGTGCTCGCTCATGGCCTTCTCATACTGAACACAAGCAGTTTGTGTGTGCTGTAGAGACTGGAATATGCATTAAGATGAGATGCAAGTGCAACAAACATTTGAGACTTGCATTATATTCATTCACTGAATATACCTAAACCACTATACGTATATTGAACTTCTAGTTGAAATAAAAAAGGCAAACTACGTATAGCTAGCTATAGATTAAATTGAATGAATGAATATGTAAATATTCATCTGCATCTAGTTAAGAAGGGAATGTTAACCAAAATATATTCAATATCTTCAATGAGTGAGTTTGGTCTGACAAACCTGCTTTGCTTTGATCCTTGCATCATAATATGGTCTGGCCTGCTGCACACACTTGCCCAGTTTCTTGCCAAGAGCATCTATCCTTTGAGTAGAGTCTGCAAGCAGCTGACGGAAAGCAAGTCTCGCTTCCTTGGGTCAAATAGATTTATTTAATCAAAACTATTATTCAATTTTGTGAATAGCTTCATGTTGTATAATATAATAGGTTCACTAAAGAATTAATTTAGAAAACTTACATCCAATTCAACTTCTAATTTGTTGATGGTATCTGTTGATGTATTCAAACGCTCCAGTTCGACCTGAAGAAATGGGGAATATTAATAAGTTTATAATAAACTAAGCATAGGTACTTAGTGCATTTTCAATAAATGCTCATAATGTGATACAAAATGGACTAATCTGAATTCCAAGATACCAATGAAATTTCAATAGCCAATTTCTCTCTCAATTATGATCATAAAAAAATATAAATATCAGAATTCTAATTACTTTCAGAACTTGAGTAACTTTCCTAGTTACAGTAATTAGTAGCTAAAAATTAAGTGGAATTTATAGGTTATACACTACAGACAAATAACAATAAAGACTTACTTGAATTCTGGGATCTGGTGCATCTTCACTAATAGTTCTTGCAAGAATGGTGGCATATTGATTGCAATCCATGTCTGTATTAGCTAGTACTAAATGGTTCAGAGCTAAGAACACATCACTAGCTGTAATAATTTAGCAACTGAATGCTGAACTCACAAATGTTTCCTTAAGTGACCAATTGATATTAAAACATCAAGACTTTATTTAAATTCAATTAATCCTACAATGATTCCTGTTAGATAAGAGAAGTTGGGAAAAAAATGGAATGGATGGTGGAATTTACCATCAAGTAGCTACAGTCTGGACAAGATTAGTTGGAATTTTGGCCGTGATCTAGAACTAGTCAAGCCACAAGCCATGCTTCTGAGGAAAGCAAACTCCGACCAAACTGTCAGCATATTTTTGAGCCAAATTTTTTATGAATATTCTGAGTCAAGCCAATTTTCGACCATTTTTTTAAATTAAAAGCTAAAATTAACAAGGGAATATAGGAATTAATACAAAATTTTAAGCCAATTTACATAGATCTGGAATTTGACCATTTTGTCACTATTGATTTGATTTGATTTCAATAATTGTAAACCAGTGTCCACACCATCTGATGTTAGCTATACCTATCTACCAAGACTAGACCTGACATTACATATGATGTTACTAATGTCTCTAAATTTTGTTCCAAACCAAATACTAAATAGTAAACACTGGACGGCTGTTAAACGAATTTTCCGATATCTGAAGGGTACTCAGAATCTTGGTATTATGTATGGAAATGATGAGTCAGAATTAGTAGGTTATTCTGACGCCAACTGGGTTTGTGACAGAATTGATAGAAAGAGTACATCAGGATACTGTTTTTCTGTCTATGTTTCAGATGGTTGGTAGCGAATATACAAGCAGAAATGAGTATAAAAATGGTAATATATATCAATTGAAACATAAATCAACCAAATGCATACCTAAATGATATAACAAGGACTATTTCTCAATAAAACAACTCCATTCCGGTAATTCATGGTCCGTTTCGGTAATTCATGGTCCGTTCCGGTAATTCATGTTCAGTTCCGGTAATTCATGTTCAGTTCCGGTAATTCATGTTCAGTTCCGGTAATTCATGTTCAGTTCCGGTAATTAATGTTCAATTCCAGTAATTCATGTTCAGTTCCGGTAATTCATGTTCAGTTCCGGTAATTCATGTTCAGTTCCGGTAATTCATGTTCAGTTCAGTAATTCATATTCAGTTCCCTTAATTTATGGTCCATGCTCGGGTAATTATATGAACCGTTTTAAATGTACTAGTGTGTAAAGTATGACAGGATTTGTGGATTAATCCTGTACCCAAATCCTATTTAATTCCTATGTTCCCATGTTATTTGCAGCGCCCATCCGCCCAAATCCCATTTTCTGTAAAAAAAATCATGGGTCTGAGACTGGTAAATGTAAGCCAATTAATTGGCTTTAGACAACTGACATACTCTATAACATGGCAAAGTGTGGCAAATCTGTCTCCAAGATTTTATTTTGAAGACAATCTGTCTCCAAAATGACCAAAATTCTTCAAAATGAAAATGTCTCTAATAACCAGTCTGCAAAGCATGCACAATGCCACGACATTTTAATATTTTCAGAGCAAACAATCCTTAATTTCCTCCTATATTCAGGGAGAAAATAGTATAAACTCACCATTTGTTTCTCAAAAAAAAGAATTTCTCCAAAAGAACATTGAAGCATAGGAGATAATTAGATATTTCTCGCCATTTGCAGTTGAAGGGCTCAAAACAAGCATCATAAACTCAAGTAGAGACATGCTTTATTACCTGGCCTGTATTTAGCGTCAGACCGGGTGGCCTTGCGCACCTCAACATTCCGGGTGAAGTTGCGCATTGGAAATTACAGCGAATGCGTGAAAATATTTCAAATCTGACAACACCATTGGGAAGGGCAGCTCTTAAAACCCCTAGTCCAAAATTTCACAAAATCGTAAGAGATAAAGTAGCTATAGATACTAAGTGTTCAAACAGAGACCTATGTTTTTTATTGCAAAATAATTATTATGGACTAGAATCGAATCTCCGCGAACTTTGCTGTAGTGTTGATAATTATGCTCAAATTTGATTGCATACGCATAATTTACTGCAGATTAACCTCATATAAGATGATTTTAATTATAAATTATTGAGATAAAACCAATATACTAGATGCGCAAGAACACCCTTGGAATATTTCAATTCACGGGTGGACTTGCGCACATTTATTAATAAAGTTAAAGAGCTCTTATTCATTAATAAACCTGTGATATTCATCCCTGATACTCCTATGGTGCGCCAGTGGTAAAGTAAAGTAACCAAAGTTTCTGTGTGACCAAGGTTCGGAATAGTAAACAAGTCAAACTTCTGCTATGCAACTGCCGTGAATATGCCCCGATCTGCAGCTATGCAACTGCCGTGAATATGCCCCGATCTGCAGCTATGCAACTGCCGTGAATATGCCCCGATCTGCAGCTATGCAACTGCCGTGAATATGCCCCAATCTGCAGCTATGCAACTGCCGTGAATATGCCCCAATCTGCAGCTATGCAACTGCCCTGAATATGCCCCAATCTGCAGCTATGCAACTGCCATGAATATGCCCCAATCTGCAGCTATGCAACTGCCGTGAATATGCCCCAATCTGCAGCTATGCAACTGCCGTGAATATGCCCCAATCTGCAGCTATGCAACTGCTGTGAATCACCGCAATTGCACAGCAGACTCACGGCAATTGCACAGCAGACTCACGGCAATTGCACAGCAGACTCACGGCAATTGCACAGCAGACTCACGGCAATTGCACAGCAGACTCACGGCAATTGCACAGCAGACTCACGGCAATTGCACAGCAGACTCACGTCAATTGCACAGCAGACTCACGGCAATTGCACAGCAGACTCACGGCAATTGCACAGCAGACTCACGGCAATTGCACAGCAGACTCACGGCAATTGCACAGCAGACTCACGGCAATTGCACAGCAGACTCACGGCAATTGCACAGCAGACTCACGACAACTGCACAGCAGACTCACGACAACTGCACAGCAGACTCACGACAACTGCACAGCAGACTCACGACAACTGCACAGCAGACTCACGACAACTGCACAGCAGACTCACGACAACTGCACAGCAGACTCACGGCAATTGCACAGCAGACTCACGGCAATTGCACAGCAGACTCATGGCAATTGCACAGCAGATTGGGGCAGTTGCATAGAAGATTGGGGCAGATTCACGGCAGTTGCATAGCATATCGGGGTTAGATTTTCTATGCACAGTTTATATATAGGGTGAACTTGTGCACTGCATAGTTTCACATTGGGTGTACCCGGCAAGTGCGCAAAATTCACCCGGTTTTCCCCCACGATCTTTGCACACAGTTTTTTGATGATAACTTTATTTCTATTGAACTTAAAAGAGTTGAAATTTGGTGTGTACCTAGGTCTACCCTTCATCTATCTGCACACAAAAAATCAGATTGCTAACTTTAGCATTTTTTTCGTAAAATCAAAGTATGCGGAAAATGCGCATGTATTTACTGAGATTCTCCCATGTTAATTTTGGCTTGAAATCTTCAAAATATGAGCAAAATTGGCTTGGCTCAGAATTTTTATGGAATTTTGCAGCATGCAGGAACTAGGAAGTTATTTTCAGACTGGGTCAATTTTGGCTCAAAAATTGGCTTACAATTTTCCAGCCTCTGAAACATGGACTGAGAATGGAAGCCAAAATGGAGAATTTCTTGGAGAACCCTGTCTGTATTTCATGGGAAATTCCACCAACATGTCGGTGGAATTTTTCTCCTTTGAAAATAATATTCCAGCAAAGTCGGTGGAATTTTAGCTATTTATTCCTATGTTATGGTTGTAACCATTAATTTTTGGTGGTTAAGGCGGGAAAATGTTGGTGGATCAGCCAAATTATTGGAAATTTATGGTGGATTTTTCCAGCTTTTTGAAAAAGACAGTGGAATTTTGTGCACTAAATACAGACTGGGAGAACACTTTACCAGTTCCTGCAGACTGCAGTCTGGCCACAATATTTCTCCAGATATTCAATTTCGGGGCGATTTCAATTTGACTCCAGATTGCAGGAACTGTTAAAGTGTTCTCCAAGAAATCCTTCATTTTGGCTTCTTTTCTCAGTAAAATATTAAAATGGCAAGTTTGGACATGCTTTATTACCTATCATTTCTGATGCATGTGCATCTCTTGAGATTACTTCGGGATTGATTTAATTGTTTTTCAACTTATTTAACCTCTCAAAAGACGCCAATATATTGGCGACTTTGTTTATACTTAAAACATGGATAATATTCTAGCAATGTTGGTTGATTTTTGGCTATTTATTCCATGTTACCATTAATTTTCAGTGGCTAAATGAGGAAAATGTTGGTGGATCAGCCAAACATGTTGGTGAATTTTTTCAGTTTTTTGAACAAGTCGGTGGGTTTTTGTGCACAAAATACAGACCAGTCTGTATTTCGTGGTAAATTCCACCGACATGTCGGTGGAATTTTTTCCCCTTAAAATTAATATTCTGGCAAAGTCAGTGGATTTTTAGCTATTTATTCTTATGTTACCATTAATTTTTGGTGGATAAATTGGGAAAATGTTGGTGGATCAGCCATATTACACAGGCTTGCGCCCAGACTCCAGGAATTGGTAAATTGTTCTCCAAGAAATACTCTATATAATGCCCTGGTGTACCCATTACTCATATATTGCAATGTTGTGTGGGGAGGATCAGCCACTCAACACTTAAATAAATTATTTCTTTTGCAAAAAAAAGCTGTGCGTATTATAACTCATAGTGACTACCTCGAGCACTCTGATCCTCTATTCCACCGGACGGCAGTATTGAACATATATGATATTCATAATTACCTATGTTCAGTTCTAGCTTATAAGAGAAAGGATACTTTCACTGTTTCAATTCATGGCCATAATACCAGAAATAGTACTACCTACTTTATTCCCCAATTTCAACGACTGTCCATTGCACAGCGTTCTCTATCTTATGCACTACCATATAAATTTAATAAAATTCCAGAAAATATAAAAAATGTTAAAATTCTAAAAAAAATTAAAATTGTACTGAAGGACTATTTTATTGGTAATTACATGCAGTCACCCTAAAAATGTTAAGTTAAAATTCTAAAAATGCATAACATGTTTACCTATGCTGTGCTCTGTGTTTTTTTTCTTTCTTCTGTTCTCTTTCTTTCTCCTTTTTTCTGTTATTTAATATTTAATTGCCCAAAAGATCTATTTAGATCTATAAAAGGGCTTGAATTGAAGAAAAATTATAACAAGATGTAACTTTGTACTATGTTTTTTGTGTTTTTTTTTTTCAATAAATCTATTATCCTATTATTATTATCCTACTCTATTTTAGCTTCTGTTCTCAGTAAAATACATGTAAATATAGGAGGAAATTAAGGATTGTTTGCACAGAAAATGTTAAAAATGTCCCACATTCTGCAGAATGGGCTTGCGCCCAAGTCCTATTTAAATCCTATGCTCCCATGTTATTTGCTGCGCCCGAATCCCAATTTCTGTAAAATATCCTGGGTCTGACTTCTGAGGAGACCTTTTTAAACTGGGTTCTTCTAGGCCTCCAGTCTGCAGAATATGGAACATTTTTCCAAGACTCTTTGCGGGAGTTTTTGATTGAATTTTAGAAATTGGAGATCTCTGCGGGAGATCTTGAATTAATTTCAATGTTACCATAAATTTAGCCCATGTTTTAAAGTATGTACAAAGTCGCCAGAATATTGGTGACTTTTGAGGGGTTAAATAAGTTGAAAAACATCTAAATAACAAGTGAATAACCAGTCTGTATTTGGTGCACAAAATTCCACTGACTTTAGAAAATGCTGAAAAAAATCCACCATAAATTTCTAGTAATTTGGCTGATCCAACAACATTTTTCCATTGTAAATTAATGGTAACATAGGAATAAATAACTAAAAATGAATATAAAAAATTCCACCGACAAATTGGTGGAATTTACCATGAAATACAGTCTGGGTGAATTACTCCCAAAATAATCTCAGAAGATTCACATACATCAGATATGAAGCATAATGATGTTTCCAAGTGTAAAACCTTCACTAGATAGTCAAATTTCTCCTTTAAAGTATCTTAAATGTGGCGACCTTGATCCATTCTCTTGAAAATCCTAGTTCAAGAGTATGTACCAAGTCGCCGATTAATTGTCGACTTAAAATTTGTGAAAATAAGTGTGATGTTTTGAATTTGTTTCTAATGAAATGCAATTACTAACTTGAATTAATATGATTCCCTCTTCCCCTTCAGACAAGGTTATGTGCATTGATAAATGAATCTTGCTATCTTATTTAACAAATTAAGAATGTTACATTAAGAAATGTAAAGGAAGTAAATTTAGTAAGTAGTATTGTTGTATTTATATTTTGATAATATTGTATTAACTAGATAAATGTTTTGTTGTTAATTTATTATTGTATCTCTACAGGTGAATAAAAGCCAAAGAGAAACTGGTCTATTTCTTCCTTGATGAACAAGATTATTTACAACAATAAGCATCTTTCACATATAAAGATGACTAATGAGCACTTAAATTAGATTTAAAATTAAAATTGGCGACTCATAATCATAAACAGCGGAACCGCCCAAGTAAAATAGTATGTCTCATAAACTCGCCATTTGTCTCTCCAGCTCTCTCCAAAATTCAACAAATTCTCTCCAAAATGATCAAATTTTCATAAATTCTCTCCAAAATAACATTGTAGCATAGGAGAAAAATAGATAAAACTCGCCATTTGCAATTGAAGGGCTCAAAATAACTGTCACAAACTCGCCATTAAAATGGCGAGTTTGGACATGCTTTATTACTTGGGGAACCGCGATGTTTCTCTGTTGAAATGTAAACAAAGCCGCCATTTTGTTTTGATATTACGTGCTCCATGATGTAGCTATTGCTATAATTCAAATTGTGTATCAGTTTTCTGTTTTCGGTGTTCTTTTGTTATGAATGATGTGGTCACTACTTGTCATTTTAATTTGATGCTCTCCGACTAATTATCGGAAAAAAAATGAATAACTATGAGAGAAAGTATGCCTCTCTCAGGCTCTCTGTGATTGGCTGGTATCAGTTGTATGCCTCTCTCTGATTGGCTGATACACTCTCAATTAATTTAGGTAGTTAGTTATAATAATATAGGTATATTGACGACCCAGACTGCAGGGGGATACGGTCAAGAGCCCCCCCGGTCATGAGCCCCCCTAGGTCACGAGCCCCCCCCTCCATGTTTTTTTAATCCTTATTTACCTAGTTAAACAAATGAAGAACTACTTAGATAGAAATAACAGAGAGCTGCTAATGTAGTTTGTTGTATCCGCTAGATTGTTGTACTGCACACTTCATGATTGTTTAATGACCTGGCAGGAGGGTTCGGGGGGCGGCACGCCTCCCGATATACATATATTTTATGTCTAATCAGTAATGAACTACAAAACTGTCAATAAGGATTAAATAATATAGGTAAATAAGGATTTAAAAACAGGGGGGCTCGTGACCGGGGGGGCTCATGACCGGGGATGCTTATGACCGGGGGGCTCTTGACCGGGGGGGCTTATGACTTACACCCGACTGCAGGAACTGCTCAACTGTTCTCTAAGAAATCCTCTATTTTGGCTTTTGTTCTCAGTAAAATACATGTAAACATAGGAGGAAATCCAGTCTGTATTTGGTGCACAAAATCCCACTGACTTTCGCAAAAGCTGAAAAAATTCCACCATAAATTTCCATTAATTTAGCTGATCCACCAACATTTTCCCAATTTATCCACCGAAAATTAATGGTAACTTAGGAATAAATAGCTGAAATTCCACCGACTTTGCTAGAATATTATTTTCAAAGAGGAAAAAATTCCACCGACATGTCGGTGGAATTTACCACGAAATACAGACTGGGAGGAAATTAAGGATTGTTCACACAGAAAATGTTAAAAATGTCCCATATATCTGCAGACTGGTTGACGACTGTCGACTTTCAAAATTGGAATTAAATTATGACGACTGGCGACTGCATTAGGCCAAGTAAAATAGTATGTCTCACAAACTCGCCATTTGTCTCTCCAGCTCTCTCCAAAATTCAACAAATTCTCTCCAAAATGATCAAATTTTCATAAATTCTCTCCAAAATGATCAAATTTTCATAAATTCTCTCCAAAATAACATTGTAGCATAGGAGAAAAATAGATAAAACTCGCCATTTGCATTTGAAGGGCTCAAAATAACTGTCACAAACTCGCCATTAAAATGGCGAGATTGGACATGCTTCATTACTTGGCTGAGCCTCCTAGGCCTCAATATCTAGTCGCCGGATGTGGATAAACTTCACAACTTCATGCCTCTCTTGCCACTCTGGAAAATACCTTTGGCAGTTTGGCTAACAGATGAATTTGATAGGCTAAATGCTGTGGATTATACAATTCCCATTAATTTATTACTGTATTTTAAGGTTTGCCAAACTCCAACAGAGTACCTAATTAATTCATCAGAAAGGACCACTTTTTCCAGAGTGGCTCTCTTGCAAACTGGTCAGTCTCTGAAAATAGTAATCATGACCATCAATCAGACAATCAATGAAAGTTCTCAACTTCTCTCTGAACATTGTCGGGCCTGTCCCACAATCACATTTTCATTCATTTCCAGAGGCAGAGTACTGTACAGTGAGTGTACACTGTACTGTGTACAGGATGTCAGGCCCATGACCTATTGGCTACTTTCATATTACAAATATGAAATAAGTTAGAAAAGAACTCCTGCATGACAAGTTGAAGTAATTCTCTTCGGACATAATGACCTAGATACCTACTACCTACCTAGCTTCTAAGTATTTGGAGAAATAAGATTCCTTCATTGATTTCACATTTCGTTTGGACATTGGACTGGCCTTTACAAATTATAAAACATGGATTTCTCTAATCCACTACAAATGGGAGAGTGGCACTGCAAGAATTCGTAGACACGACTCTACGAGTGCTCTCAGTCTCAGCTACATCCTATTCCTAACTACATCTAGGTATATGTGATAAAACATTTGTTACAATAAAATTGTGATAAAGGTTAGAGAATAATGATAACCACCTAGTTTCAAGATCGAGAATGATAACCATTGTATCGCACCTTAAATTAGTGATTACTGTTTATTTGTATGCGGCAAAGTGCTCCTCATTCATTCGGATACCATTGCCATTCTAGTGGATATTATATTATTAAGTGGATATATTATATTAAACTAGTTACTATTTATCTACGTACGTTATGACATTCACTTTATTCCCCAGAAGCATTGCAGTGTTGGGCTAATGTAGGGCCATTAAGACCGGCCGTTGAATAAGGCGGTGGGCCAGCGTCGGCAACCCAACCGTGCCAGATTGGGTCATCTCTGTGCCAACGTCGGGCCAATGCTTTTTGCACCGCCAGCCAGCATTGGCTCATGCTGGCATAGCAACGACTGACAATGGCTAGCGACGGCATGCCGATGCTAACCACTCTAAAGCCAACTGTAATTTAATGGTTGGGCCAGCATTGGCTCATGATGGCATAACTACGGCTGACGACGGCATGCCGATGTTAACCGCTCTAAAGCCAATTGTATTTTACTGTGGGCCAGCACTGGCCCATGATGGCACAGCTACGGCTGACGACGGCATGCAAATGTTAACCGCTCTAAAGCCAACTGTATTTTACTGTGGGCCAGCACTGGCCCATGATGACATAGCTAGGGCATGCCGTTGCTAACCGCTCTAGTCCAAACTAGGATTTATTTTTACAATGAATCTCAGTTAGGTAAATAAAAGTACACATTTTTACCAGACATTTTAATATATGAAATCAACATGGAAATGATGAATGATAACCAACACAATCCTCTCGATATATAAATAATAAAATCTTTATAACAAAAAAGTATACTTAGTCAATAAAATAGAATAAAACAGTTTATAGTAGAACTCCTTTATAGTAAATGAGTTATGATTCAGCCTGACTATTGAACAGATGAAGTGCCATCTGTTTTAGAAAACTAAAAGCTATTTTTCGCAGAATAAAGAAAATCTAACTAAAGCAGGTAAATTGCGGAACACTAACTAACTGCGGCCTTTAACAACAGAAACATCATAGCTTCAAAACACACGTTAAAAACTTAAATTAATGAATTATAACGTGTACTGCGCTTCTTTTGATAGCTATGCAACATTTTATTGTAATTTCGGTCCAGAATGATTTAGAAACTCTTGAGAGGGCCGCAATTAAAAATTAAAGGACCGCAATTTACTTGCTTTACCCTAAGTACTATATTAATCTACAGCATGCTTAGAAGTTAGGAACTCATCGCTACAGCCTACCTACAAAAATGACACCAACGCCTACTATAAAAAAAAATCAGCTTTTTTGAGGATGTATTCAGGATATGATAATATGTTAACTCTCTCTTCTTCTGTTTAACGAGTTCTTGGTTCGCTCAAAAATGCAAGTGTGAAGAACCATGCGCCTCCATATTCTATAATATGTTCCTCAGATCTAAAATCTTATGAAAATGACGCCAATTCTCTTCCCTAAAATATGGAATCTTCATTGACGATTCGGTATACAATTCGATTGATTTAATCATGTTATTAATCATTTCAATTATCAATAAACTGTTCAGATATTATATCATAATATATTAATAAACTACCATTAGTATACTTATATGACAAACACGAATATTATAAATTTGATTAGGCTATAACTTTATCTAAATAAATATAAAGAATACATTACAATATTAAAATTAATTATTTAGAATCACTTTTATGTAACATGTCAACAATATCACAGATTAAAAAAGATTCATTTATACACATTTCATGTGGATGCTTGCCATCGTTAGGCCGATGATGGCCACAATGTCAATTGGCTATGATCTGGCAGCCAACATTGGGCCAATGAAGGCTAGGATCGTGTTGGTTAAGCATCGGCAGCCAGCATTGGGCCAATGCCTCTAGCACCGGCAAGCCATCGGCCGTTGCTGCCACTGTTGAACCAATGGTACCCGTGGTTGGGCCAACCATGCAATGTTTCTTGGGTTATTATTATTTTCATTGCTAATTGCGCACTATTATTTCATGTCTATTTTATGTTACAGATAAATATCATTGTCATATTGCACCAGTTATAATTAAAGAAAGGTGATACACATATGGGTTTTACATCCCTATTTATGATATTTATCAATTCACAATGATATGGGAAATACTTCGTCCCTATTCATCAAAATGCTCGTTATCCTGTGCCCGATTGAAGGCTATAATTATGAAACCCCTGATCTAAGTGAAACTTTAGTGGCTGCAATCCTCACTACTCACTCTACACAACACTCCGGAACTCGATCAACTTCTTCTGCCAAGAACGCAAAAGTTGAAAAGGTAAAATGACCCAACTTTTCATCAGCTGGCACCAGTGATGAATGGGCATACTTTTTGACTCGCCGGGAAGATTATGTTGCAGCAACTCGGATAGATGGGCAGGAAAAATTGATTCAGTTACTTATATGCTGTGACGACCCACTTCGCAGAGACCTCACACACTCTAGTGGTGGAAGTCTACTCAGCAAAAGTGTTAACGACGTATTAATTGCCATCAGGAGACTGGCTGTTAGAGAAGAAAACATAATGGTGGCTAGAGCTGCACTTCACAATATGAACCAGGACCGAGACGAGGCTATACGTTCATTTAGTGCGAGACTCAAAGGCCAGACAGGAATTTGCAAATTTTCCAAACAATGCCTTAGTCCCTCCTGTGATACTGATGTAAACTACACTGATGAAATTCTAAAAGATACCCTAATATGTGGTATTGCGGACCCTGGTATACAATTAGTGCTACTTGGTTATATCAATCAAGCTATAACACTAGAACAGGTGCTCCAATTTGTAGAAGCTAAAGAAGTCGGTAAGCGATCAGTTACTCGATTGATGGCCCCACAAAGTGTGGAAGCTATTCGCAGTAGCTATAAGCAGAGCCACAATACATACGACAATAGCTACAAACAGAATTCTCATCAGCAGCAAACAACAGATAATGTAAATGACATCTGCTCATACTGTGGGAAATCAGGTCACTGGAGGAGAGCTAATGCCACAATCAGAAAAGAAATTTGTAAAGCTTTCAACAAAAAATGCAACCACTGTCAAAAGATGCATCATTTCTCCACATCTTGCAGGAGCATACTCAGAGGAGAGCTACCAGCCACAAATGAACAATCCCCTGCCGAGGTATCATCTGTCGTTGAAATTTGGAACCTTTGTACCATTACTAACAACACAGCCATATCTACCATCAGCGGTAAAAAGAAAAATAGCTATAGACCACCACCTCTACGATGACCTCACTTGTACATGGAAGAAAAAGAGTTCTAAACCACAACCTTACCTTTACCTTCAGGTGACAGCCAACCAAGAGGATTTCCAAGCATTTGGATTTCAACTTGACTTCAACCCCGAAACATGTAAGTTGCCAGTTATGGCTGATACTGGTTGTCAAAGTTGCTTGGTTGGAAGAAATATTGTGGCTAAGCTGGGTTTCTCTAAATCTAATCTCATTCCTGTCAAAATGAAAATGCATGCAGCAAACAATCAAGGCATATCTATATTAGGAGCTGTTATTCTTTCTTTCACTGGAGTTAATAAAGTGGGTCTGGAAGTAAGAACCCGCCAATTAACTTACGTAACTGACTCATGTGACAAAATATTTCTCAGCAGAGAAACATGTACTGACCTAAAAATCATATCCCATAACTTCCCAACTGTTGGAGAGACTGACTCATCCTTTATGGAGACAACTAACACAATTGTGACAGCTACTCGCCAAGAAGAACTTTGTAGCTGTCCTAGACGTGAACTCCCTCCTCCACCTCCAACCAAGTTACCATACCCTGCAATTAATCAGAACAAGGACAAACTAGAATAGTTTTTACTAGATTACTACAAATTCAGTACTTTTAATGTGTGCGAGCATCAAATACTACCAATGATGGATGGGCCTCCACTACAGCTAATGATAAACCCTAATGCCACTCCAGTTGCATATCACACACCCATACCTATCCCTATTCACTGGCAAATACAGGAAAAAGCAGGGCTGGACCGTGATGTAAAACTTGGCATTCTGGAACCAGTTCCAATTGGCGAACCAGTCACTTGGTGTCACAGAATGGTGGTTTGTGCCAAGAAAGATGGTACACCACGTAGGACAGTCAATCTCCAGCCACTGAATGCCCATGCCACAAGGGAAACTCATCATACTCAGTCTCCTTTCTATCAGGCCCGCTCCATCCCACAAGGTAAAAAGAAAACTGTGTTTGATGCCTGGAACGGCTACCACAGCGTACCTTTGAGACACGAAGACAGGCACTACACGACCTTCATAACACCGTGGGGTAGGTACCGTTACTGTTCAGCACCTCAGGGCTACATAGCCTCAGGTGATGGGTATTCTAGGCGTTATGATTAGATAATTGCTGACATTACAAATAAAACTAAATGTATTGATGATGTTTTACTCTGGTCTGATACCTTAGAAGAAAGTTTCTTCCAGTCAGTCAACTGGTTGGACGTATGTGGCAAGCATGGTGCCACACTTAATCCGGAAAAATTTCGTTTTTCACAGGATTCTGTCGAGTTTGCTGGATTCACTATCACACTGGACTCCTCATAATATCACTGACATCAGATAATGTTTTGGTCTCTTGAATCAGGTATCATATGCATAATGCTTTCGCAATGACAAACGCTATGCTACCTTTCCGTCGATTGCTTAAACCTAAAGAAATATTTACATGGACTCCAGAACTGAATGATGCTTTTGAACAGTCAACGAAATTCATAATTTGTGAAATACTCAAAGTCGTAACTATTTTGATAAGAATAAACCCACATGCTTAGCCACAGACTGGTTGAAATCTGGCATTGGCTATTGGCTCTCCCAGAAACACTGCAACTGCCCTAAAGATGTCCCTTTCTGTTGTAAATCTGGCTGGAAGGTTACTCTCGTGGGGAGCAGATTCACACACTCAGCTGAATCCCGGTATGCGCCAATCGAGGGAGAGGCCTTAGCTGTTGCAGATGTTCTCGATAAATGCAGGTATTTTGTCCTTGGTTGCTCAAATTTAACATTAGCTGTAGATCACAAGTCTCTACTGAAAATCTTCAGTGATAGATCCCTTGACAAGATCCCTAACAATCGCCTTCGTAATCTCAAAGAGAAAACACTACGATATAAATTTAATATCATTTATGTACCAGGAGCTACGCACAAGGCAGCAGATGCAACCTCAAGAAGCCCTGCCGCACCTATCCATCCCCCAAAAACCATTTTAACTGATGATGTGGCTTCTAAATTGTCATCATCCTTCTAGCCCCAACTACCCAATTTTCTTGCAAACTCTCGTACTAGCGCAGTGACAATAGATTCAATATTCGAAGACAAATTGAAAGAAGACACGATTTGTGTACTCTCCAGGGCATTGGTTCTGTAACATGAGACAACGTCCGCACAGCAACTGCTAGTGACACTTCGTTACATGAATTGTCAGCCTACATTGAACAAAGAGTTCCAGAATCACGGCAGTCTTTACCTCTTCACCTAAGATTGTATTACCCTTATCGTGAAAATCTATTCTGCATAGATGGCGTTATTGTCTACAAAGATCGCATACTGATGCCTCTTTCACTTCGCAAGGAAATTCTCAAAACGCTACATTCAGCGCACCAAGGAGTTTCATCTATGATATCAAGGGCTGAATCATCTGTTTTTGGCCTAACATCCCTGTGATATCACCGCTATGCGAAATAATTGCAATCAATGCAATCGCAATGCACCATCTCAGCCCAATGCACCACCAATTCCTCCAGTAGCTCAAGTCTACCCATTTCAAAGCATTTTCGCGGATTACTTCTATATACAAAGGCATTAGTTATTTAGTGATTGTTGATCGCTACTCTAATTGGCCCATCATCTACAAATCTCAGGATGGTACATCAGGACTTATCAACTGTTTGAGTGATGTTTTCACTACATTTGGTATTTGGGACGAATTGTTATCTGATGGTGGCCCTGAATTTACAGCTTCTGCTACACTATTAAATTGCCCTTTTCCTATGGGATTGATAGTAAATTATCACCTATTTTCTAAGTAGATGAGGCTTGTTAATAAACTTATCCCATAGAGCAAATTAAGTCTCCGGGTTCTTTAACAATTATTTGTATTATCTTAACTTGAAGAGACATGGAGGTAATTGATTGAATTCTAGTAAACTGACAAATGACTAAACGGTAAAAGTTTTTAGGAAGTAAATTAAACACAAGGAAGTTTTAAATGGGTGTACTTATATTAAAGTTCGAATAGTACAGAGTTCTAAGACTTACGCACAAGTCTTCAAATAACACAACACAAGTTTTAAATAAACTAGCGGTTGAGTAAACTTAAGGGTTTAAAATAAACAAGGGTTTGAGTAGCCATCTCAAGACTCCCTTTTGGCGGCGAAGCCAAGTTTCTACCAGGATCAGGACAGACCCATCTTTCGGTAGACTAACGCGAACTATGAACACTTTAGTTAGGTGCCAATGGTATTTAAAGGGTGAACTGGAGAGTCCAACCTTCCAGTGAGTGAATAAACTTCTGTTAAGGTACTGATAGTACTTTTCAAAGATGTTTTTCTACTCACTGCAGATAGAAATAACACACAATGCATTATTCAAATTTAACACGCTAGTGGTAATGGCTTTCTATACGATTAACATATAGATCGATCAGATTTACTAATAGTTCATTTTAGTGAAACCTGATTTGCTAATAAACATCCAAATTTAAGCATACTATTTCAGAGTCCTGTTTAACCTATACATGATCAGAAATGTTACAAGTTCCTAACTATTAATTAAGTATTTCAATTAGGATAATTGAAATACTTACTTAATTCCTTTTAAATTAATTAAGTATTAATTTCAATTCTATCTATAGAAAAAGAACTCAATATTCTAAGTTGTATAACTGATTTACAAAGTTCATGAAGTTATATAACTTAGTACAAATTATAAAGTTATATTCTGAATTACAAGTTATAGCTCTGGGTTACAAGTTATAAAGTTATGTTCTGAAGTTACAAGTTATATTAGCGGCTTACATCAAAGCTATTCGTTTATAATTATATTCGAGCTCCTAGCGAGAATAACATGACCATAAATTTAAATAGCATTTCCTTCTAATGAACAGTGTACAAGATTAAAAAGATTATGTCTGATTAAATGATTATCAAATTATAGAAATTGAAAGATTAAGTAAAGATACAAGTTCAGCGTATTAACAATCCTTCTATTGTTAATATACACAACAATTCCTTAATAGCTGGGGAGTACACCATAAGCTATCATCTGTTGCATTCCTACATTCGAATTGCAGAGCAGAGGTGGGAGTGAAAACTTCGAAAAGAATTATCACTGATAACACTGGTACTAATGGAGAGCTTCATACAGATATGTTTCAGCGTGCCATTCTCCAATATAGAAACTCTCCTGACAAAGATACCAAATTATCCCCAGCTCAAAGTACCTTCGGTCATCCTATACATGATTTCATTCCCATTTTACCCGGAAAATATAAGCCTCATTCAACTTGGCAGAGTACCTTGGCAGCCAGAGAAGAAGCTTTGAGGTACAGACATCAACGAAGTGTCGAATATTGGCCAGAACATACAAAGTCCCTTCTCCACTTAGCAATAGGAGATCAGGTTCGTCAACAAAATCAAACTGGACAGTATCCCAAAATGTGGGATAAAACCGGCACAGTCATCGAAGTTCGGCAGTTCAATCAATACGTTGTCAAAGTTGATGGATCTGGAAGAGTCACACTTCGAAATAGAACGTTTTTGAGGAAATATGTACCATATTTACCTCCAAAATCTCCAATCCAAATCACAGATGATATCAATCGCATAATAGCAAATTCTGTTTCTCCGATTGAACCGCCAGTTCAAAAAGATTCCTCATTTCAAGATTGACCAAATTCAGAGAGAGAAGTCGCCTTGCCATCAGGTACACCTATTAAGGAACGTAACAGTATTACAGCACAAAGCTCACCAATGACTCCACCTGTATTACCAGATGAACTATCGACAGATCATGACACCGAAACTCCATCCCCTCCTCAGCTGAATTCCAATCCAACAGCTCCATATCCACTAAGAGTATCTTCAAGACTGAAGAAGGCTCCATTTTGGCACTCTGATTACCAAGTTGATTCTCTTTTTAATCATTAGAATATTATCTCATTATTGCCTGTTTTATGTTTTCTCACTCAGTCTATATTTTCCATATTTATCAGTCTGTACTTTATATACTTTTCTTTTAGTTATTACAGACTTGGGAGGAGATAGAGAATAATGATAAACACCTAGTTTCAAGATCGAGAATGATAACCAGTGTATCGCAGCTTAGTGATTACTGTTTATTTGTATGTGGGGCAAAGTGCTCCTCATTCATTCGGATACCTTTGCCATTCTAGTGTATATTATATTATTAAGTGGATATATTATATTAAACTAGTTACTATTTATCTACGTTATGACATTCACTTTATTATTATTATTTTCATTACTATATGCGCATTATTATTTCATGTCTATTTTATGTTACAGATAAATATCAGTGTCATATTGCACCAGTTAGAATTAAAGAAAGGTGATACACAAATGGGTTTTACATCCCTATTTAAAGGTAATAAAATTATTTTGTCACTTTTGTTACCAATATATTAGACATTAGTTTAAATATGGACCCCCAAGACATTCCTGTCGAGTGTCAAATCTGTGGTTCTTTTTGAGGAGGATCAATTGATGCTAGGAAGGTGATGGTTCATTTTTACATCAAGTAAAATCAATTAATCTCTATCCGTTCGAACTTTACACTCTAGGTACTCGTGACTATTCTCATGAAACTGATTTTATCTTTCTTGAAAACAACTTCCCTGATAACATTGCACTATCAGGTCAACGTTGGCAAAATAAAGGCACGATAGGACATTGGCATGCCTGTGCTATTACACTGGGCCAATGTATGATAAACGACATTGGGCCAACGGTTGCCAAACAGCACTTGGTTAACCTATCCAATGATTTTTTGATGTACCAGTACCTATATTTATTATATTATTGCACCAGTTCTATTTGGCAGTTATCGCAAGACAAATAGAGAGGTTAGGTGCAAACGATCTCTCCCAACATTAATCACACCAAATAGCCAAATTAATACCTCAATTAAGTATGTATATATTTGGAATTGTAGCGGTTTAATAAATGGGCCTGCTATCCATTCTATTATTAAACTCATTTATTTCATTCATAAAAATGAGCCTGGTCGATAGTTAATTCATATATTTAGCATAAAAAGTTATTTTTCCGATAGATATAATTACTCAGATTGTAAATTAAACATTCTATTCAATATAAAATTCAAATATTATTATTTGGTTAAATTAGCGTAGGTAAAATAATATAGGTTTGAGTTTGAAAGGGATTTATTCTACTGTATCAATCCCCACTGATTTTGATAAATAAGATGTATTTATAGGACAGTTTCTATATTGTGAGAAGTAACTGTTGTCTTCACGTGCTCTGTATAGCGTAATCTAATTAATACACCTCTAATCTGAAAATAGTTCTGGCCGTAGACCGCTATGACATCTGCAACATTATGTTGTAACTAGATTACGTTCACTCGGTAGAGCGCATACCTTCGCTGCCACTTTAACCTGTTCTCTCCCAAAATCTAATAAACTGGTAAATGGATAATGATCAATCGTCCAACCAAGTTTCATGCAATATGTTTCAATACGTTTTGAGTTACAAATGACCTTGACTTTTGACCAGATCGCTCCCAAAATTCTTCTGCACATTTACCGATCATCCCATCAAATTTCAGACAATTTAGTTTAACACTTTTTGAGTTATTGAGTGATAAATGACATTGACCTTGATCTTTGACCCTTGACCCAATCTCTCCCAAAATCTAACAAAATGGTTCTTGTATATTGACCAATCGTCCCACCAAGTTTCATGCAATATGGTTCAATACTTTTTGAGTTATAATTGACCATGACCTTGACCTTTGACCGGTCGCTCCCAAAATTCTACCAAAAGTCACTGGACAGTCATCGGCAACCTTATGTATTAATAACAGGTTTATGATTCATTAATAAGACGTTTATAAGTTATTCATGAGACATTTATAATTCATTTGCTAGAACTGGGTCAGTGAGTTGACAAAACGTCGGATTTCCACTAGCCCAATCTAACACTAGCACTACATCGGCAACGTTAACCTTGAGATAGGCCAACGTCTGGCCTTTGCTGGCCCATTACACCGAGACCGGCATGACAACGTTGGCCCTGAGTTTCGTTCTGAATTGGGCCAACGTTGGCCCAACATTGTAATGTTTACTTGATTCATTCTCTACTATTTCTCATTCATTGAATTTTAAATAGAAATAGCCTCATCCATTTGTAAAAACTATATTCTAATGACCACACCAAATACATTAACTCGTTTTAAAAACTTTCCCGAACTTTACTTGAACACATTTTTCAAAATCCATTATAATAAATTATGAATGGCATCATGACGAGATCTTGAAGATCCTCTCCAGGCTCTGGTAAATAAAAGAGTTTATTACATACAGCAGTTATGAAGTTCTTCGTTATGAAGCACCCCAGTAAAAATGTTGGGCCAACGTTGACCCAATTCAGAACGAAACTCTGGGCCAACGTTGTCATGCCGGTCTCGATGTATTGGATCAGCAAAGGCCCGACGTTGGCCCACCTCATGGATGTCCACTGGCCCAGAACAGTATAACCACGTATAAACGACTTATTGGTACCGGCAATACTTAACGTTGTCGATAAAGTGCTAGTGCTACATTGGGCTATTGAAAATCTGACGTTTTGTCAACTCACTGACCCAGTCCTAGCAAATGACTTATAAATGTCTCATGAATAACTTATAAACGTCTTATTAATGAATTATAATTTTATAAACCTGTTATTAATACATAATGTTGCCAAAGTCATGAGTCCATGACGGTCTACGGCCAGTGCTATTTTTTAAATTAGATGTGTTTTACTCCATACAGAACACGTGAAGACAACAATTGCTTCTCACAATGTATTAACCGTTCTACAAATAAATCTTATATATCAAAATCAGGGGAGAACAATATACAACAGATAACTATTCAAACTCAAACCTATATTATTAAATTTATTTTATCTACTCCACGCTAATTTAACCAAATAATAATATTTAAAATTGAATAGAAAGTTTATTTTACAATCTGAATCACAGTTCAGACAATTTCTTATATGATTATGTACAGTATTTATCTCTCCTTATATATTTATTATTTTTACTTGAAATTTGGTACTCATTAGTTTACTACATATACAAACAACTTGTAAAAAATACAGTACCATAGGTTTATAAATAAGACATGTGTTTTTTAACATAGAGTCAAACATTCTCGTTGTTTCTGACAGTCAAACTCATTAGGGTTAATAATAATATTTAATAATGAATAATTAGTATATTGTTGAATTTTTTGAATCAACTCACTGAGCGATGTTTGAAGAAGTACAGCATTTTTTTCTTGGTCTTTTTCAAGTTTATGAAGCCCATGAAAAAGAACATTTGCTAGATGTTTGAAAAGTTTTTTTGATGATAGACCAAAATAATAAAAATCTTCCATGGTAGACAAAATCTTAACAAGTCTTTGTCTACAACACGCTCTATGCCTAGCAAGTTTCATAAAACACAGCCCTGTCTTAACTAGTTCAAAAGTACAAGCATGAGGGACCCGTAGTGATCCTCTAGAAACTTCTTCAATAAAGTCTTTTGCCTCAGTATCCAACACAGGTTCATCATCGGAGAAATTTAACTCTGCTGCACATTTAGTTTCGAGCCATCCCGCCACGTATGCTGCAGATCTTTGTTCATGATTCGTGAGAGAAACTTCAGATATGCTACTTTCGATAGATTTTGCATTCTCGGCAATGATTTGGCCCGCACGAGTATGTGCGTTTTCGATATTGGTATCAGACTCTATTGATTTTAAAAACGATGCAGCAAAACGTACTAATCGTTTTTTGTAAGCAGATGTAACGTCACCGGATGTCATAAACGCATTGGCTCCTGTTGATTGTTTGTAGACGGAAAATTCTACCTCAATTCGGTCGCTTTGAATTTCACGGATCAGAACATAATTAAATCCAATTGAAAGCAAGTGTTCACAAACAGCTATTAATCCACCTGTGGTTTGCACTTATGCTTTTTTGGTGTCATGAGTCAAACATTGAATGCGACGGGCACCATGCCCTGACTCTGCTCTTTAGAACTGTTCATAGAAAACCTGCAGACTAGTTGAAGTTTGATCCTGTACACGTCGACTAGGATCATTTAATCTAACATCTTGTCCTTTGGCACTAACATTAACAGTTTTCCACCAATCATGAATGTATTTAATAAAATTGGCAGTATCATCAGCTCCTTGAAGTTTGAGCGCAGCTACCTACTACTCTGTCATTGAAAACTTTCAAAACATGTTGCACATTCTGCAGTTGAAGATTAGATGGATGAACTGCAGATAATGTCAGAGTCGTAGTTTTCAAAATGTTTTCTTTTTCTTCCGTGTACAGGTCTCTTACATCCGAAAATGAAGCAACTGTTTCTGTATCGAACGATAGTTTTTGACATTTTTCTGTAATCCAGTTGTTACGAATACATTTCAAAATATGAACAGTGTCAAACAAAAGGTACCAGAAACGCTTATCATCTAGTGGGTGAATGGCTTGAAAATCACTAGTTCTGTCGAAAAGTTACAAAACTGCTGGTTTACCTTATGATTGTCAGTAATTGAGCCTATTATACGTCCACCTGAGTCTTCAACTAACGTAGCAGCTTCTTTCTCAATATTGAACTGATATTTAGCAGTCATTCTATGAACAGGTGTCACTGAAACCATAAGACTAGGTCCACCATGTAAACACTTCAGCATGACACATAACATTGATGTTGCCTTCGAATCAGGATCGTTTTTCGCCACACCATTAAGTACACCACCAGAAAAAGCAATTGTTGGTCGAATTTTAACTTCATCAATAAATAAAAAAGCATTCTTTTGTTGGTCATTTTGAACTTTTTGAAACGTTGTTTTCAAAATATTATCAATATTTACAGAAGATATAATGGCTTGCAACTTTCGTTTGCTTGGCTGCACTAAGAATCCTCGCATTTGTTCGTATTTACATTTTGGAAATGCTTCAATAGCGAAACAATAATCAGCTACAGAGAATGTTTTGTTAGTCAGCAGTTGTAGTTGTCGAGTAATGCAGTTCAATTTTGGTACTTTCTTCTCATCGGTTAATTCTTTACTTTGATCTTGGAGAATCATCACTACTTTATTAATGACGTCATCTATCGGAATACTATAACTATAAGAAGAGATGGGCGGGAAAGTACTTCCCAAGTACCAAGTAAAAGTACTAAGTAACAAGTAAGTACTTCAAGTACTACTTGAAGTACTTTCTAAAAAGTACTTTGAATAATTACTTAGAAGTACTTTTTACAAGTACTTGTTACTTTCCAAGTAAAAAGTACTTTGCAAAGTACATTTTTTCCTTTCAGTCAAGAGATTTTAAAAGATTAGTTCTAAAATCTCTACAAAATTAATCTTTTTCTCATCAAAACTGTATTTACAGCAACTTGATAAAAACTAGTTTGAAGAGGTCCAACATGTTAGAAAATTGTTTGTCAAGCAGTAGAATCGAAAACTAAGACTGTAAGACATTGTATACTTTTATGTGACGGTGAATATTTATATATTCTGACATACAATCATGTATAGAGACTATGAGTTATATTGACCAATTTAAATACATTGAATATAATTATTTTGTGATACCTAGATATCACAACCAATATTTACCAAACACATTGACGAATTATAAGCTTGTGGACGTGTACAGTGAGTCACTGTGATGATGTACTATCAGAGTAAAGAGTCACTGTGATGATGTACTATCAGAGAAGAGAGTCACTGTGATGATGTACTATCAGAGAAGAGAGTCACTGTGATGATGTACTATCTGAGAAAAGAGTCACTGTGATGATGTACTATCAGAGAAAAGAGTCACTGTGATGATGTACTAACGGAGAAAAAAGTCACTGTGATTATGTACTGTCAGAGAAAAGAGTCACTGTGATGATGTACTATCAGAGAAAAGAATCACTGTGATGATGTACTATCAGATAAAAGTCACTATGATGATGTACTATCAGAGAAAAGAGTCACTGTGATGATGTACTATCAGAGAAAAGAGTCACTGAGAAGATGTACTATCAGAGTTAACAGTATAAATGATTAGTTTTTAAATTGTATAATAAATGTACTTGGTACTTGAAAGTACTTTAAAAAGTACTTGGTACTTGTACTTTGAAAGTACTTTTTTATTTGAGTACTTGGGCAACTACTTCAAGTACATTGATTTACGAGTATTTGTACTTAGTACTTAAGTACTTTCGATGTACTTTTCGCCCATCTCTGACTATAAGCTTGGTATACAGCTTCAAAGATTTGTGAGTAGGAGTTCAAGCCATTGTTAGGGTTTAATATTTTTCCTAATGGAACACGAATTCCATTTTTAAAAGCATGAAAAGTAAGTGGAGAGCATAGAGTAGATTTGTTATAAACAATCACAGAGAAAATACTCTCTTGAAATTCTTTTGTCATAAAAAACACCCACAAAATTATCCTTTGATCGAGATAAGATGAGATTGTCATACTTTTTATGTAATTTTAAGTCTGGTTTAAAATCATCAAATGAATTAATTTTGTCTTTTTCAATAAAGCACTTTAATTGTATGTCATCTTGTTTGGGTTTTCGAGGCACTGGTTTAGGCGTTGGTAAACAAGAAATAGGTACATTGAATATGCTGGGAGGAGTAGCTGGACGAGTGAACCCTCCAGATAGTTTACCATGTTTGGAATTACATGGCCAATGCCTTTCACATATGAAAAATTTAGCAGGTTCTATTATATAGTTCTGACGAGGGGGGAGCACATTCAACCATTCTTGTTTCTCACACTCTTCTTTCTGTAACTTAAAAACACGGCACTTGTTGCTCGTATTATAGTTGCCATTACAATTTACAATACCACACTTATTAGGCATATTAATTTATAATAATAGTATACCTATAAAAAAGAAAGTGTTCAAAAGAAAGTTATAATGATTTGCTAGTGTGCGCAAAATAACGAATTAGATTTGAACAAAGACTAGAGTAAAACTAGAAAGAAAACAATGACATCAAATTTTTGAGAAATTTCAAATACCTAAGTACCATTTGAGATGTGACACTGAAAAACCGTTACGGTACACTGATTATTAAAAAAACACTTTACAAACGTAGCATACTAATATATTGTTTATATTATTGTTAAATAACTTGAGCGTTATCAAATTAAGAGAAGCAATATCAACTTAGACCAATTTTCGTGGTAATTATTCATAACAGAGAGAGCGCGCGAAAACACAACCACACTCATTAGTGTCACGTAATTAACCGATTACAAATAGTGCAATACAGTGCCAGGCTGAGTGCCTACCGTCTGGTCTTCGCTAGCTGAAAAGAAAATCTCAGCTGCATGTCCTTTAATAGAGTAGTCCTTGGGCCGAATATAAATGTGTAGACTGTAGTTCACTTTTTATTTTATTTTTTAGATATAAAATGTATACCTAAAAAATCCGAGGTTAGCGTACAAATTTTCGGAATAAATGTTCGGTTCGGAACATGTTCGGACCGAAATTTTCAAAATTGGGTTCGCTATACGGAGGTTCGGAACCCAAAATCGAAGATTCGGATTCGGAACCTAAAAAAAGGTTCACGTGCCCAGCTCTGCTAATTCTGACTCATCATTTCCATACATAATACCAAGATACCCTTCAGATATCGAAAAATTCGTTTAACAGCTGTTCAGTGATTACTATTTGGTTTGGATCAAAATTTAGAAACATTACTAACAGCATATGTAATGTCAGGTCTAGTCTTGGTAAATAAGTATAGTAATGAACCTACTGCAGATTGGTACCTATTCGCATCAACCAATTCACATTCATCTGAAGTTTGTTCAAGATAGGAGCTAACATCAGCTGGTGTGGACACTGGTTTACAATTATTGAAATCAAATCTATTCAATAGTGATTTGACTAAAGCAGATTGATTTATGGCAATTTTACCATTAGTTTGTACAACATTTACACCTAAGAAATAGGATAACTGTCCAAAATCTTTCATCTCAAATTTAGAACTCAAATCATCTTTGATTTTTGTCAATTCATCATTGTGCTTACATGCTATAATTATATCATCTACACATGCAGACACAATACATGGGATATCATTAATCATCTTAACATAGATACAGGGGTCACATTTAGATTGAACAAAGTCTAAGGTTTTAAGATAAGCATCAAAAGAATCATTCCAACATTTTGGTGACTGTTTAAGTCCATACATTGATTTATTGAATTTACATACAAGATGCTCTTTTCCCTTTTTACCATAGCCAGTATTTTGTCGCATAAAGACATTCTCTTCGAGCTCTCCATACATAAATGCAGAATTAACATCCATGTGGTGAACTATTAAGTTATGTTTAGCTGCCAACGATATAACAAAGTTCGCACAGATTCAAATCTCACCACAGGTGCGAAAGTTTCGTCATAATCTATTCCAAATCTCTGTGAGAAACCTTGTGCTACTAATCTAGCCTTATGAGAACTTATTTTACCATCGTGTCCAGTCAGGTGCCCGACGCACTCTTGTAGACTGTCTGAGCACAGGTTGCACCTCTGGATGTTCATCAGCTGGTTGCACCACCTGTAATTCAACAGGTGGTTGAATTATGGGAAGTTCATCAGCAAGGTTGTCTTCGTCTGAATCTCCTGAAGGCGCCGCCCTTGGAGTGGATGGTAATTTTGGATCAATGAGCCTCTTAGCTGTCTTTGATTCATCAAAGATCACATCTCTGGAATAGAAAATTCTTTTAGTTTTAATATCATACAGCATATATCTCTCAGTAACTGGTCCATATCCTAGTAGGCAGCAAACTTTCGCTTTAGGATATATCTTCTTTCTCTCATCATGTGGGATATGTACATAAGAAGTACATCCGAATACTCGGAGATGTTTTACATTAGGTTTCCTATCGTTTAGTGCTTCATATAGAGTTTTACCTAAGAAAGAGTTTATACATCAGTTTCTAATATACGTGGCAGTAGCCAGAGCTTCAGCCCAAAACTCCTTCTCAAGATCTGAATCTGAGATCATCAACTTACTACTTCAATTATAGTTGGATTAACAATTTTGGTCTCAGAATCAGAATTATAAATTCCCTCTCATCATAACATTCCGCTAGTTTGTTGTACTGCACACTTCATGATTGCTTAAAAACCCGGCAGGGGGGTTCGGGGGACGGCACGGCCTCCGATACATATAATTCATAAGTCTTATTTATATCTGAGACCGAATTTTCCGTTCAAATCTCATGTTAAATAAATGTCAAAACATGTCAAAATTACTGTTACGTATCATTTCACAATTTTACCACGGTTAATGATGATAGTGTTTAGTGCTCATAATTTCAACTTTTTCTATTATTGTTCTTCAATAACACCATTATAGACTGAGACCGCGTTTTCCGAGACCGAAATTTCCTAGAATTCAATTTAATATGCATCAAGGATGGCCGAGTCCCAGACACACCACTTCCCAGCAAACATATAGTCGTGTCAATTATATTTCTAAACAATACCACCTGCTCTACACTTTCGATGTCGAAAAAAGAAACAATAAAGATCCCTCTGTATCGTTCAGATATATTTTTAGATTAGCGAACACTCAAAGAAATAAAAAAAAGAGATATAACGAAAACGTTTTAATAATGGAATAGAGGACAAATGCGATACAAAATACATATTTAAATTAAAGATATTTGAAACTCTTTCGATGGATTGTTGATACCATTATATTTATATCATGTATTATACTGTATCAGAACTCTTCTAAATGACGCATAGGATCTTCATTTATTATTTCTATGTAAAATAGTAACCAAAAAGAGACAACTCATCGTTCAGATACATTTTTAGATTAGCGATGCAACACTCAATTAAATAGTATAGTAATGAAATAGACAGTAAATGCGATGTCAAAAATACATATTTTATCTATATTGAAGATATATTTCCAGAAGAAAGTTAAAATATCGAACTATATTTATTGCTCCCTTTCACTTTATTACATATACAGTACTAGTGTAATGTACTTTTGTAGGCATATCAATCGGATTAATGTTATACGTTGTTATATACACATTAAATGGAATAAATGAATGAATTTATTCCCATTTAATGTGCATATAAGAACATGTAACATTAATCCAATTGATATGCCCCCAAACGTACATTACACTAGTATATGTAATAAAGTGAAAGGTAGTAATAAATACAGTTCGATACTATAAAGTTCTTTTGGAGATATACACATATTCAATATAGATATATATTTGACATCGTATTTGCTGTCTATTTCACTTCTTAAACTCGTTCCTTTTGGTTGCTATTACATTCAGGATGTTGTTGCATCGCCAACCGAAAATGTATCTGAACGATCTAGATGTTTCTTTATAGTTACTATTTAGAAACAAAAATAATTGCATCATTTAGAAAGAGTACTGGATATTGGTATCAATAATCCATTGAAACGGTTATTTAGATGTGTATTTGATATCGATATGGTGTCTATTCCATTTCTTGAGCGCTTTCATTTAGATTTTTTTTTTATTCAGTTAAGTGTTGCAAGTGATATTCTAAAATGAATCTAAACAATAGAGAGGATCTATTTTGTCACTTTTTTCAACGTCGCAAGTGAAGAGTACTTAGTATCGTTTAGAAATATAATTGACACGATGCCGGGTTGGAACTTTCACCTACTGCAAAAAATATTTTGAAGTGTGTATATAAAATTACTTTTTGTTCAATGTAACACAATTACATAAATCAAAATATCTAACTAATTACTAAATTACCAATATTGAGCGAGATAATTTAATGCTTTTAATTCGTTCACTCTCATGACAGAGCTTTCATCTTTACACTAAGGGCTCAAACACACTACAAGCTGAGCGGAGCGGTGCGAGCTGAGTGCCATTAATGAGATTTGCTATTCGTATGCAGAGACGCTTGGCTGTTTACACTGTAAGCGGAGTGGTGCTCAAAATAAACAATACTATTAATGGCGCTCCGCTCCGCTTGTAGTGTGTACGTACCCTAAGCTAGCCGTGTCTCTAAACGTTTTTATACGCTAAGCTATCCGTTTCCTCAAAAGCTGAGCCTGTTTATATTGCTATACAGACAGGCGTTGCTTTAATTACCAATTCACGACTCTGTTTAATTATCAAACAATAATTAAAGCGAGGAAAAGTAACAAGAAATTTATAATTGTCACTCCTTGATTATATATCTCTCATTCTCAATGAGTAATAATGAAAGAAAATTTGTTTTTGCGTTACAATTCTAAGTAAGCCTATTATTAAACAGTGTGACTGTGATGAAAGTTTAAGGTTGTGAATTTATTAAATGTTTTAAAATCCAACCATAGTTTAACTCTAACCCAGTATAGTTGAGTAATTAATTATAGATTTTTTGATTTATATAATTATTGTGTTACATTGAACAAACAGCAATTTTGTGCTCTGTGCAATATTTTTGGTAGTAGGGTACTAAGTTCCAAGTTATTGGTTGGTTCTACATTTTCGAACACGTCAGAAAAAAATGTACTAATTATTATTTAACTTCTATTCTAATTGATATCATGAATACCAATAATTGAAAAAAAAAATAATGAAAATTATATATAGAATATTACGTGTTCGAAAATTTGGAACTGCGCGATATCACGGAACATACCTTAAAATGGGAAATGTAGAATTTCTGAACCAATTGCTTCTAATAACCTCATCTGGATTATAATATTGCTGTTTTTTTAGTTAGGCCTACCGTGAAATAATCACATAAAATTTTGTCTCCGTTTTCTATGTCTACGAATGGTAATTATTTTGAGACATGAATCGAAATAATTAACCCTTTTTATTAAAGCGGGATGCAATAAAAGCGGGGCCTGCCTGTATTCACCTTTCCATTCACATAGAAACGTTTATATACATTAGGAAACAATTAATATCTTAAACGAAGGCCAAAAACGCATTATTTGCTTATAAATCTAAACAAAGAGTGTACAATCTTTTTCTTCGGCGTCAGGTTAGTGATTTGTACAATTGTTGCACACAGAGTATTAACATTTCTAAAAACAAATGATAAAATATATACTGAACAGAATTGTATGCGGTTTGCAGAATGATGATCGTAGACTTTAGTTCTATAATATTATGTAATAAACTCATTTTTTCCTTGGAGCCTGGGGAGGACCTTTATAAGTTAAATTGTTTCTTAATCTCACATAATTAGACTAGGGTTCGATACATATAGAAGTGATAATGATAATATTTATTGTGAAGAAATAAAATACAAGAAACACAAGCCTATATAATAGTAAGGATACTTTCACTTTGCTCTTATCATTTATGTTGAGCAGTAGATGTAATACAATCAGAAGCATTTACTGTTTACTTTGGAGTTCTCTGTAAATTTCCAGTCAAATATACTTGAAGACAATTTTGTATGAATTACCCCTTTCTGGCTAACCGCCGATATGATCTGATGAGTGATGAGTCGGTATTTTTGCCGCATTATATGATACCTGCTGGAGTCATCCTTCATCTGCTTTCTAAACACAAGCCTTCATACTTTCTGTTCGACATTTGGCCCTGATAAGTCAATATATGTATCAATTTTATCAATTATAATTTTTTCAACTCTGCCTGTATTGCAATACGAGACTGTGTTTGATCTGGAGTTTATGTCTACCATGCACCTACTTTGACTAACAGCTGATATATACGAATGGATCTAAAGATGAAGATATATAGGGATTGGCTCAGCAGCAGTGATAGTAAACTCCAAATAAAGTAAAATTTCCTTTCGCTTAACATGCAAGCATGCGAAAAACTTGTAATCCTCCTATAAAAACACCTTTCTCTAAATATATAGCTTTGATTTCATAAGTAATGTCTAAGCCTTCAATGTAATATATATTTTAATAATAATATGAATTACTGATTTCAAATGACTTTTCATAATATTATCATCAATAATATCGATCCTGTGGCAATAAGGTGAATAAGCTTTAATTATGTATAACTAATTAGTTTAGCGACTAATCTTAATTTAAACTTTCATCACACTATAAGATTTGATTTATCACTTATTGGATGTACTATTCCATAGATTATTAGTTTCCCTAGGACTCTCATGTCAAATGGGAATTATTAAATGTAATTAGCCTCATATTATACCAGGTTGTAAGGAGATTGGGCCTAAAAGACTAAAGATTATGTTTAGGTTCAATTGAATTGAACCAACCTCTACTGTTTTACCTTGTAAAAAATAGTGTTTTTGTTAACTTCTAATTAACTTTAAAATAAAGTTCTGTTTCACCTGTTCATTGTTCATATCGGGTGCCGGAAATTTCGGTCTCGGAATAATCGGTATTGAAATTTCGGTCCCGGAAATTTCGGTCTCAGAATTATAAATAACCTCTCAACATAAATGACCGTTATGTAGTTTGCTCTCACTTCACAGTTCATGATTGTTTAATTACCTGGCAGGGAGGACTGAAGGGTATAGGGGGCGACACGTCCCCCGATACATCTAATTCATAAGTTTTATTTGTACCTGACACCGAGTTTTTCGAGACCGAAATCCCCTAGAACCGTTCATATCTACAAGAGAAAAAGTTACAGACAACTTTACTTGCTCACTAGAATTATCTTTGATATGAGGTGGTTCCTGTACTTTGATATTATGTGAAGAAATTGAAAATTGTCTGTAGATATTAAAGAAAATTCATAAAAGTTTATTACATAAAAACTTTTTTCTGTGGTGTGTTGAGTATATTATATATTTATTACGAATGATAAACTAGTTTGTATATTCAATCATTTCATCAGTTTCCTCTATATGATAGAGTACCTTTAAGGTAACACATTGCGTATCGTAGGGATTGTGGGATAGATTGTTATTTCTCACGAAACTATCAATTTGATTTAGATTGTTCATGCCACTTGACTGATCATTTTATTTATTTTTGATTTTATTTTCATCTATATGAAAAGATAAGGATACCATTATACAATTAGTATAAATAGCTATATGGTGAAATGTTTCATCAATCTGTTTTATTCCAAACCATTTATATATATTGTAACTTAATGTTTGTAAATTCACTGTTTATTAAGGCCACAATAGAATGATAAACAGTTTCCAATAGAGAGTCTCTATCGTAAACATACATACTACTTTTCATTTTTTTTAATTTTTTTTATACGTTTTTTTTTAAATATTTTTTGATATTTTTATGTTATTAGTTGTATCAAAATTATCGACAGTTGTTCAAATGAAACGCTATAACACATAAGCAAATATTGAGTGAAAATAGAATAAATTATTACATGATAAATGTTCGTAAGTTCAATCATGATTGACTTCCGTTCAAAACCTCTGTTTTCAGGCAAGTCTTTCAACAAAGTTCTAATGAGGTGGAAAATTAGTGAAGAATTCCTCTAGACATGTAGTGCACTGTTTGTATTAATTAACCTATAATTTTAATTAAATTCTATCAATTATTCCGAAGTGTAGAATTATTTCATTTTACTATAATTAAATAGATGGCAAAATGTGATCTTTTATTACAGTTGGTAATCCTGATCACTATACTAAAAAAAATTCCATTATATTTATCATCAAAATAGTGTTTCTTAACCAAGAGGCTTTTTTAGTAATAACTTTCCAGATGGATAAGTCTTCTCTGAAACCGAAACTGTTCCACTTTTTGGAATTTAGCATATCTGTGTTTCAGAATTATCGTAACCAGTTTTGCGTATCATATAATAAATTCAAAATAGATGTTGATTCTATGAGGATAGAATTGTGACGAGAAGTAAAAATGAGCAGTATGTGATGATTTAGTTTTCTGAGACGGCCATTAATTGGAAGATCTTCTCTCGTTTATTTGTGACTTGTGTGGTTAAATTGGACACACGACACCACATCTCTCTCATTCTGGAATCAAAGCTCCTACTATGTGCTAAAGAATCTTTTTAGGGTTCTCCATGCAGTTTCCAGACCTTGATAATTTATTATTTGGTCTATTTTGGATACAAGAGTCTCAGCTACTCCAAACACTTTTCTCGAGTACCTGCAAGCAAAGTTGCAAGAGGAATGAGAAGCAATTTTACAGCAACGGATACCTGCTGCTTGTGATGTATCCATTTCTAGACTGTAAATTGTATTCGTAGTAAGGATGGCTATATCGAATATATGGACCACTGAATCCTAATTATTCATGTTTTAATTGCAATCTTTGAAATCAAAATTTACCTTTTAAATTTATATGCACGAGTATATGTGTAACTGTGTATGTATGGCTATCAAAGTAAATATTCAGTGTAAATATTAAAAAGTATATTTAAGTACTATTTCTTGTTGAGGATAGTGAAATATATTAAAATCCTAACGTTTATAATAAATAATCAGCCTCACAAACTAGATTTTGTGATTATTTATAAGAACATATAATGATACAATGATGAGAGAAAGAGAAAAATATCTATAACATTGAACACAAAACACAGTAAAATTAGCCGAGGTGTAGCCTGCCTACCTCAATAAAACATAAATGGCCTAAAATTATTCAACCAATTGTAGTAAAAACAGGAATATTGAATTGCCAGAAGGACTAAAAGTTGTACAAGATATTTTAATGGTAAGTGCAGATGGTAACGAAGCTCCTTGCTGAAATTCACGGATCTTTAGATTTGTCTTCTTTAACCAGATAGTAGAACTTTAATCGATGACATTGACGCATTATGAAGTTGAATCTTATTCTCCCAGATGTTGACGCGATAGTTGGTATAAGTAATTTTTTTCATCACCGTTGTTTGTTAGTTGTTTTTAGGTGTTCTGAGTCATTTGTTGATGAATTTCATTCAGAAGTCTTCGCCAATAGCTCTCTTTGCCTCTTGTCTCAATTGCTAGAAAGGAAAAGAAGGTCAGGAAAAAGTAAAGAAAAAAAACACATTTCATAAAGTGAAGTTAGTTAAATCTTGAAAATTTCTATAACTTGGAATTAATTTCATAAATTGGAATTTCTCTTTCTAATTGTTTGAACAAGTTAGAAACAGTAATTTCGAGATTGAATTACGTTTTAATTTCCCGTGAATTATTTATATAATAAACATATAATAATAATAAATATATAATAAATAATAAATATATAAAACACAAACTAAATTATCTTATGTAGAATGTGAAGAACTGCAATGAGAATTGAATTGATATCATTATTCGTTAGTTGAAAAATATATAAATATCCTATAATAAGGAAACTGAAATTTAATTAAATTAAACAATGACTCTCGTATTGTTGTTTGTAATCTATTTTATAGTTTTTGCCACTATGTTTTCACATATATAATATATAAAATATATTAGAATATAATTATAGCAACTTTTACAATTATTTAATAATTTTTGTGGAATGAATTTATTATGTATAGAAAGGAAATCAATTATTTCTTATGTCATATTTTGGAAGGTATTTATTGCTAAAACAACTTAAAGGGAAAATAAAGGATGGAAATAGGTACTATAGACCAAAAAGATTCCGATGCCAATATTCAACTTCATATCAGCAATAACAACAAATTGCTTTATACAAAACCTTTTGTTTTGTATTGTTTTTATCTGTTTGGACCATTATTAAATAAATTAAAAGTAAAATAAATAAAGGTATCGAAATCTTGTTCAAAATAGTAATAACTAAACATAAATTAACTCACATGTTATAGATTACATTAATCTGTAGAGAATGTTCTGGAGAAAATGAAAAGAAAGTTAAACAAAAAGAACACAAAAGATAAACTAAAGAAATTGATTAATATATATAGAGTTAAGATTTAAGTACTACCAGAGAAAAGAGTTACTGCATGATGATAACTTCGCATATCACAGTTTCCTAATTTTCTATCATTTTCAAATCTTACAAATTTGTCCAGACCAATTTTAAAACATTTACAAGCATTGCAATTGGTAAAGTTTCGTTTTGAAAATGAGAAATTAGTAAACTGTGAAAGATCATCACAGATACAGTTTTCTTTGACTGCAGTACCTATAATTTGAACTCAAAACTAATATAGGAAGTGTGAAGGAAGGTAAACTAAAATAGGAGAGAGAATGCTTCTTAAAACTAAAATCAAAAGACTCCTTTCTACTTCAAATTAGTGACACAGTGTTATTTTAGAGGGGGAAAGATCACTATTTCGATAAAATACATGAATTAAGTCAAATAAAAAAATTCTCAGTGACTATATGTACAGATGTAATCTCGTAAGACATGATAACTCTAACCATCCACTGTCGAGTGAACGGATTGCAATGTAGTAGATTAGTGCAAGGTAGTAGATAACTGACGAAAATGAGATTCTATTTATTCATTAATAACTCTCAAATTTTTTTCACACTTTATTTGTTGCGAATAGCTTTGATATAAAAAAGTTCAAGAGAAAGCACATTTGATCTGGATTTAACAGTTGTGCTGCCATAATCTGATGTAGAAAAGAGACTTTCAGTGTTTGGCTGCACGTGCACTTTGAATGGTGGCCAGTAAGGGTAGAAATAGTTGGCACTAATCTCGCCTCTCTCCATCGTGAGAGAGAATAAAAGAAGTTTATTATGCCAAATTAGGCACTCTTTGTAAATTGCACAATAGACCATGTGAAACTGAGATATGTTAGCTAAAAGAAACGATTTAGAATTTGTAAAAATATAAAAGATTGACGATATCAAACGGTGCCACATTTTTGTTTGAATAAGAAAAATGTGTAGTTTAACTCGTTATTTTAATTTGAAATTTCATATATTTTTTAAAAATTCAAATAATATATAATTACAAAATTTAAATAAAATATAATGTCCAACTTATATAATATATAAATTCAAAATGTATACAATTTATAATTTCAAAATTTATGTTATATGTTATTTTATTATTTAGATATTATATAATTTCAAAATTTTAAATTTTACTTCATATCATGTATATAAATTAAAGTAATATCGAGTTTCTATTTTTCTTGTGGACCGTTCGCTACCTCCGAATTTACCCCATCTAATCTATGAACTGAATTACTGTAAACTAATTAATAGAAGAGAGGATCTAATTTTAGAAAAATGTGTACTGTGTGAACTCACATCAATTCCTGTCTGATTTCTAGCTCTGAAGTTAGCAATAATATCGTCTGCTTGTCGCTCTAAGTCGCTCATGTGGCGGGGGCTGTCGAAATCGCTAAAGGGAGAGGGGGTGGGTGCGAGGGGGGCGGCCGCTGCACGGGGTGTAGGCTCGGAGATAGTGGAGGGCACGAAACTGGTGGTTTCCTGCAGAAAAAATAATATGTCAATATAATAGGCAAATCAAAACTTTATAGATAACAACTACTCAGCATTCACTGGAAATACACTATTTGAATCTTCTCTTTAATTAATTAAAGGTCTTTTAACCTTAGAGTGACTTCAGATTGGAGTTAAAAATAGGTATATTTTTAATTTGAAAACATGAATTAATTCTTTTCTTCGATAATTTTATCCTTATGATAATTGCTGAACGATAACGGGTTAAATAATTTCTTTAGTAGAAATCAATTCATATATTCAATAACTAATTAGACAACAATTAATATTAAATTAATTTTATAATGTTTTCACAAAGAAAGCGATACTGAGAATAGTAAAATTTAAATACTAATCGGTGTGAAATACAAAATATACGAAAAAAATTCTAGAATAATTATTTTCATTGAATGCTGATTAGTTCTAAAACATCGATTACTTAATTTATTTATATATGATGAAATATAAGTGAGAGTTTGATGTAAAGCATTTGAAGTCTTAAACCAGAAGCAAGGCTCAAACGATAAACTATTACAGCCTTCAAGTTACGAAGACTGTGTTAATTTTTTATTAATTTTGAAATGATAGGCCAAAGTTTATCATGAGAACCCAGTTTGAAAAAATCCAGATGCTTGAGATTGAATGCTCTCAATCTTTCCATTTCTGATTTTCTTAGTTCTTATTTAGAATAGTCTAGTCTGTGTAGAATTACAAAGGGTGTGCTGATCTAACTCACATAGCGAATTTGTGTCCCCCACATTTCTGTGTCTTGACAGTAACAGGCGAGTTAGTTTCAAGAGCGTCAGCGACAAATTTTAGTGCGTGGCAAACTTGTTTAAATAATCGACATTTTTAAATGATAAAAAATGAAACAAATGGTGTTGTTCTCGTTTTCAAATATAGGACAAAAAGTGCATTAGCAAAAACTAACTGAAGAAAGTCATACTTGTTGTTAAGTTATTATTGAAAAAAAATCTAAAAGCTAAATTGTAAAAATTAGAATGTTTAATTTTTGCTAGATTTTAAGCCCGAGCTGCGTATGGTGAGGACGGCATGAAACACGAGGATTCCTGCCAAAAGAAACAAAAACACAGCTAAATAAAAAGAAACTAAGGGCAACATCTATTCATAAGCATCTTAGGTCTACAATGCGGGTATACAGATATATAGCAAGGTGCAACAAATAAACACATTAATTACCTAACTTAGTGACGCCTAATTTGTGACTAGAAGTGATCAGATATATCAGAGAGGTTAATAGAGTTATGCTGTGCAAAAGCCCTTATGATTATATTAATATAATGTTTAATTCATGGATAATAAAGGGTACATTATAATTTAGCGGATTAGAAAAGGGAGGTTCAAGTGAAATTTTGTTTTAAAGTTTTGATTGGGGAGGAAGAGCATTGAAGGTTGCTGGTTCTCTTTTCTAGGTATGATGACTGTTGGCAGAGCTTAGGCTATTAATAGAGTGAATTCTGTGCCAGTATTATTGCTCTTCTCGACGCTTCACGGCTTTTAACCAATGATTTACTGCAATGCATCTAACACCTATCAAACTAGGCACTTTGTGATTCACTGCATCTTTAATAGAATACTTTATTAATGCAATAGAGTCTTTTCATAAATGAATAAATTTAGATTAAGAAAATGCAGTTCATTATAAAGTATTGTATAACTGGCATGCCAAAGAAAGATTTTAAATACTTTAAAATTCATATTATTTCTGTTATTTTAATATTAAATTTCACTCATTGTAACTCATAACTTCTGTTTTGAAGTGAGTAGATACATATAAACACACGCTATCACCTTATAGGTTATCTGTTCTCACAGCATGTGAATCGGAAGCTTTTAAGCACATAGTTCTAAATTAAGAAAATTGAAGAGGAAGGCAAATTTAAGTTTCGGAAAGGTATCAAAACCTTTAAAATTTGAATTGTTATTAAAAACAAACAGTTTCGTATTGTTAAAAACTGTTTAATACTAATTAATTCAATAGAGGATTAACGTCTGCTTCGGAACCAAAGGCCATATTGCTGGCTTCGAAAAGAAGTTTAATACAAAGGACTCAAAGAAGTAGGCATAAAGGAATGTGACTCCATGAACAATGTCACCTACCACCATTTTGTGACATTGCAAATTTTAACTCGAATTATGAATATATTTCTTAGTCAGGCGAGACTAGTAAATACAGGGCACATTAATTAGATTTAAACGATTTAGGTGGAACTATATTTAAGTTATTTATGTTATGTTATTTGTAGGGAGAATTATGGTGTGTGTGCCTTTTACAACTTGAATGCACCATTAACTAGTTGTTTGAATATATGCATTTCCTCTTTTATATTATTAGCTACAGATAGTTCATTGTATGAATCACCATTTAGTTTTTCATCCTCACCACTAGCCTAGTCTAGAGGCAAGTAATCGGTTCAAACCTTTCCCTACACGTTATACCTTTATATAATGATTTAGAGAAATCACTGCAATTATTTCGGGAGGTAAGTTCCACTGAACATCTGATTTAAATTATTCTCATCTTCAGGATAATTAAAGAATCATTTCAAATTTTTGCGTGCAATTCCACTAGGAACATCAGAAACTGTTTATGTCAATCGCTGGGATATATTTGGAAAAGTTCATAAGATATTTAGCACGACATTCAAGAGAAGTCTTTTGTGACATTTAGAGTTGTATTTATAGATGGCAGTGACCGTAGGCAAGTTCTGGACGTCATTAAAACGTCACTCTTAGAGAGTGTCGTAATTCTGGTAATGTAATGTGACATTACATCTTCAAGTTCAGGGTAAGAGATCTTAACGACACTTTGCCCCGTGAGAGGTTTGGTGAGAAAGAATCTAGAGTTAGAGTTTAAATACTAAAAGGAAGAGTGAAATTAATGTACTCAATTGTATTTTTTTTGTGTTAAACTGCCATTAAATCTGTATACAACATGTACTATTATATCACCCTGTTTCTAGCTAAAAAGAATAACTGTTGAAGATTTTTGGAAATAATTGATACAAATCAACCTTCAGTATAGAGAAGAGATATTTTCATATCATCTCGTCATTAGTGAGGTAAATAAAAACTACGGCTGATAAACTAACTAATCGATTGATTAAAATAGTGATAGTTATGGTCCTACTGTACGTGAGTGGAGGGCTAAATAAGTTATTCTATCGAGGTGGTGATGCATTTGATGGTGAGTTGGCAAGAGTCTCAATCTCCTGACCCAAATGAGGAATTAGTCTTAGTTTGTTTAATTGTTAGCAGTATATTTCAGATATAAGATAACTGTGAAGTTAAATTGGACGGTGATATACTTCTAATACTTTGTTAATAATAACAGTACAAAATATCATGGTGCAATGCTAAATATGTTATTACGTATGTTTGATATTTTGAAGCTGATTATAGTTAAAATTAAACCGTAATGTATATCGTGTCATTTAATTAAAGTTACATTACGTTGTATTTTCTTTAATAATATATTTGAAACTCATAAAAGAAAACGATATGGTATTCAAAACATAAAAAACAATGAAAATCTGTGTATATTTTAAAATGAATCCCTTGTATATTTTAAATGAATCTTTTCTGCACTCTAGAGACTCGAGCCAACTACTCTGATCACGACAGACGATAGCGCCCTTATTTGTGTCAAGGGATTTATTTCTGCGGTTAACAAGACGAATGTTAGGGTGTACTGAGGTACAACTTAATGAACTGTAAGATAATATTTCATAATCTGCTTCAAAACAACATGATCCTTAATAAATTTATAAAAGAAAACAAATGAGAATAGAGTAATATATTGTTCGTATTTTTTGAATAAAATTGTTAATTCATTTACAGAGACTGTAAATAAAGAAAATGTTTGCGAACCATTTTTATTTATTTCGGTTTACTTTATTCGTAATGCAAATCAAACGAGAAAAAAGGGACTTGAGTTAGAGATATTCGATGGAAATAGACGTTGGTGTTGTTTATTAGATAGGATTATTGAAGAGGTTTAACACAAATTTAATCTTAATAGTAAATACATCGAAAAATATATTTGAACACTAATTAATAACCTCTGACATATATTTCAAGTTAATAAGCTGTGCAGAATGAGAAGCAGCTGACTCACCTTCTTAGCGATGGAACCATCGGTGGCGTATTTCCTCTCAATATCCAGCAGGTGTCCGCCCTGTGGTAAGTGCACGGTTGTGCTCACGGTCCTGTTGCCGGTCTCTTCGATGATGTCCCTCTGTCTGAGTCCGATGGGAGTGTATTTGTATCCGTAGAATGATGGCCAGGACATTTTGACTGTGTTATTTGTGGGCTTTCAGAAATCAGAAAGGAATGAGAGTGCTGACACACGGCGTGCGAGAACAAAACTGCTCGATATGTACGACGGATACCACCACACTGCGGGTAGGCGAAACTTTCTAGCCGATTGCAACCCCCTCAGTGTAAAGTCAGCGCCAGCAGGATCAATGCCAACGCAGCTATTTCAAACTATTCCGTACCATCGCACACGAGTAGATATGGTCTTAGTGTCGCAATGCACTCTACTCTTATTCTATCTGTTGCATGTAGGTCACTCATATACACCAGTCATATCAATGAGAAACGATATGCTTACTTCAATTGATAAATAGATGTATATCGTCTAAAGTTGCACATTTAATTGACGAGACTCTTAACTATGACTCATTTACAGTCCTAATTATAGCTTAACCTAATATTAGGTATGATTTAAATAGCTACCCGACTCACCATTTTGAAATAATTAGATCTTAGAAAGAAAAGTGAAATGGTGCTATGAAAACTGAGAAATAGACGCATGCATGAAGAAACGAAGCATATAGATCACAAAATTAAATATATCGGTTAGAATAGATCGAAATTTATTTAATGTTTAGTATTTAACAGGAAACTAGTAAAGCAGTATAGTTTACATATGCTTTTTAATATGAAACATATACTAATTGTGCGTTAGACATTCATATCAATTTATTCTACAATAGATTTTTTAGTGATAAAAAGTAGTCTCATTGCCATTGCATTGAGCAATGTTAGTGGCTGCGACGATAGTGCCAGTCTCAGCCTTGCATTTCAATGCCGTATAACGGTACAGAGGCTAAAACAATACCTCTGACTCAAACTAGATATTTGCCAAATGCTCTGCTAACACTTTCTGTAATTAGAGGAGTCTATTTAACATGTAATTGAGAGGAAAAATTACAAAATAAACACTTTAATGAAAAGACCTACGAGAATGAGTAGAAGGTATAATAATTCATCATAGTGTTTCAAAAAGATTCCAGCCGCAAACATCGTAAACAGCGTTTGCTTCGATAGACACATTCCGAAAAGTGTTTAGTTTATCAGGCCTTGATGTCTTCTCTGTACAATTTGTTAGTTTTGCCATTTAATCAGTGAAAAGAGTAATGCCGGCTCTTTTACATACATTGAGGGAACATTATGTCAAAAAAATAATGTGATGTAACAGATAAAAAGTGAGACATTTTGACCTACTTTGAAATGTGGGTCAACAGGTCGAAGCTCATCTTTCAAACTAATACTTTAAGAAACATTTCAAATTATTAGCAATAAATTAATTTGAGAAACGAAGCTAAATTTTCCGTTTAGTTCAAAATAATTTTAAATATATTTGCATAATTGTGGGTCACACCAGCTACAATCAATCTGTGTATACGTTACAGTATGACAAACAATTTATAATTTACTTCATTTTTAAAAATGTGATAACTTCATAATTTATAGACATTTTGAATCTATTTGTTTCATTATAAGTAGAATTTTACTGTATATGCAAACATTAATGAAAATTCGGAATAAATAATTAATTATGTGATATGCATTTATTAAGTGAATGTAATTAATTAAATTAAAAACCATTGCAAATAAAGCAACGATGTCAGTAAATTGTTTTTAACTTGAAGAAATTGTATTGAAATATGACTAGAAACAATATTTATTTGAACTCTATTATCTTCTTCACCGCCACTCTTGCTTGCGAAACCTGTGGTTTTCTTCTCAAGTTTTGCATTACCTTTTTCGGTACTATAGACAAATTCCACAGCGGAAAATTCCACCACGAAAAGTTTCACATGGAAAGTTCCACTTCACAATATTTCGGAAACACTTTCGCCGAAAACTCATTCGCCGCACGACATATTCGCCGAACGACACTTTCGCTGAAAAAAATGATAATTTAAAAAGGTAAACAAATTTATCTCATTAGTCCAGATGAAATTACATATAAGTGTATAAATTACTTTACAATATTCTACATAATTATTGGTTTAACTTTGTGGTGTACGTTAACTTAATTTACTCATATATAATGTTATTGCTGAATTATTTGTGTCAGTTTATTAACTCTATGTTAATACTATTTTCTGTGTACAATTAACAGTTACAAAAGAAAAAGATTTTTTTTGTGTTAGTCTCACTTTATTTTAATCCTTCAATATACATTGTAGAATCAGTCTGCTACTGTGAGTCGCTCGTGAAGCTTTTACTATACAGAGTGACCCACAAAAAAGTCTACCCAACTTTAAATTCGTACATTTCAACAACTATTGAAGGTACAGTTAAAACAGATTTATTTCTAGGTTTTAAGAATATTCATATAACTATTCCTTTTATAAAATATTGACAAAATGGAGAAATGTATTTGAGTACAAAAAGGAAGTCAAAATAAATTTTGGTTTTGCAATTCCTTTAAAAAAAATCATGTTAGAATAAATGAATTAAATATTTATTATTTAATAAATACTACTAAATTTATTTAGAAACTTTTATAATGGGACTAAGAGCAAGCATTTATATGACATTAAAATCAGACAATTAATTACTGTTTAATTTATAGTTACTAACAAATTTGATCAATTTTAAATACTCATTTAACGGTGCACGGACAACTCGTACCTGGACAACTCGTACCCGGACAACTCGTACCCGGACTACTGGTATACAGGACAACTCGTACCCGGACAACTGGTACCCGATTTAATATATATATATACAATATATGTCATGAAATAGAAGACTCTTGAAGTGAGATCATACGAATTTTGTAAAGTAGTCCGTATTTTAGTCTCCATAAAAGTTTTAATTTTATCTTTAGCTGTGCTAGGTTACTTAATATTTAACTTGGCCAACTTAAGTATATTAAAAGAGGTTAATTTAATTAAATTAGCACTGTTGGTTCAAATATATTTATATTTTTCGCGTATTATGTTTGAAAATATATATCATGAAATGGAAGACTCTTGAAGTGAGATCATACGAATTTTGTAATGTAGTCTATATTGTAGTCTCTATAAAAGTTCCTACTTTATCCTCATTTGAATTGTCAGTTTATGTATGTTTCATTGCAATAAAAAAATTGGTTATTTTATTATGCCTTTAATTTTTATTATAATTATGTACATTTAACTAAATTATGAGAATCGGACTTGTTTTTTATTCAGTTATTATAATTAGGTACATTTAAAACGAAATTCCGGGTACGAGTTGTCCTGTATACCAGTTGTCCGGGTACGAGTTGTCCGGGTATGAGTTTTCCAGGTACCAGTTGTCCCATTTAACACAGGATGTTCAATAAACTTAGATTTTTGTAGTAAACCTTAGTTTGCTAAAAATTGTCATATTTTCGGCGAATGTGTCGGCGGCGAATGTGTAGAACCCAATATTTCACAGCTGTAAAATTTCGCAGTGAGAAGATAAATTGCATTTATTTTACATTACTTAAAGTAAACATTTTTAAACCTTCGAACATCACCCCCCCCCCCCCACCAAAAAAAACGAACTTGACCGCAAACCTAACCTTATATATTTAACATTTTATGGCATTATTCTACTGAATCTAATATACGAGTACACTTTTTCATTTAAAATGGGGATCCACATATTCCACTTCAGGCATTTAACGCTGGTGGAATTTTCCGTGTGGCAATTTACCGGTCCCCGCTTCCTTCACATGACTTAGATTCTCCTTAAAAATGTTTTCCTCTGCTGTGATGCGTATCCTCAAGTCGTCTCAATTTATTAGAGGTGTTGTATTCACTTTCTCTTTCTTTTCAAAAAGTCACTTGTCGTAAGTTAGGTCTACATCAGGAAAATATCAAAACTCGAAGCAATTATGCTGTCTTTCAATTTTTTTAGAAACTGTCCTTTACAATCTAATTCCGAAAAAGCAGCTATCAAATTGGTTTTCACATTCAATTGAAGGATTATAATTAGGTCAAATCTATATCCATATATACTCATATATCGATCCCCTAGCATTAATATTTTGAAATTATCATGAAAAGAAGTAAAACAAAAGGGTTTAAACTATCTCTTTAAAAAAATATTATATTAAAAAAAACCGGGTAAACCTTATTTTGGGTAATACCGTATATAACATCTCGCAATCGAAGTTCAATTAATGATAATGATCTTCATGCCAGTAATGTAAGTGATAATAGTAAAGTGTAATAATGGTATTCATTCCTCAGAATAGTTGCCGGGTTTATAATTTTTTTTCTAGCTTTCAGATGAGCCTGCTTCAGCCATTTTCAAATGATTAGAATTTGAAGATAATTAATGGTAAGATTGTGAAAAGATTGTAAATAATAGGAGAAAAATAGAAGCGACAAATATAATAGCTACAAAAAAGAAGTAATCAGCATGACCGATATAAACCTTTTTTTGGTATTTCAGTAGTTACTTAAGACTAATCCTTCTCCCTGTCGCATCTTTATCTGTTCCTACCTCCCTCCTTTGTATGAGTGATATTATTTATAGGTAAAAAAATACAAATATACAGGGTGACAATTAATATGGGAGAAAAGTAAACGTCTTCAACTTCAACCATTTTATTGTCACAATAAGAACAAACATATTATTATAAAGCTGAAATGTTGTAGTTTTTTTAAAAGTTTCCCTATAGGATGAATCATGTTAATGCGGATCAAACTTTCCTTGATGCTTTTATAACTTCAAATGAAGCACATTTTCATTTGAACGACTTCGTCAACAAACAGAATTTTTGGCATTGGTGCGACCAGAACCCAGAAGAAATCGAGCAAGTCCCACCTCATCCCACACGAGTAACTGTTTGTTGTGCACTCTCCTTACCATAAAAAATAGGCCTTAAAGGTCCCCTCCAAGCAAATATTGTTATTGCCTTATTGAACGAGGCTAATGTTTCTTATCATTTTGCTGCAAACCGCATCGAATTTGGTAGCATATTTTAAATTTTATATGCTTTTAAAGGTTTTTATAATCAAAACTCGACAAAACTTATTTTACGTCCGACTTACTAATTTAAGAAATTTTCAGCCTGAAGAAAAAGAATGTACACCATTTGTTTTGATTGTCAACTAGGTATTAGGTTTAATAAATCTATTTAATATTCGTGTAAAGGTATATAATTGAATGAACTTATAATAGAAACGTTTATATACTTTAGGAAACAATTAATATCTAGAATAAAGGCCGAAAACGCATGGTTTGTTTATAAAATTCAAATTTACGATCAAAACAAAGAGTGTACAATCTTTTTTCTCAGCGTCAGATTAGTGATTCGCTCAATTGTTGCTCACAGAGTACTAAAAAACTTTAAAAGCAAATAATAAAATATATACTGAACCGAATTGTATGCGGTTTGCAGAATAATGATCGCAGACCTTAGTTCTATAATATTATGTAATAAACTCATTTTTTTCCTGGAGCCTGGAGAGGACCTTTAAGAAGACTATATGAAGGCAAAGCAGTGGTGACAGTCAATTCGGAGCGCTACTGCAAAATGTTAGGAGATTTTTTCCTCTCAGAAATTAAGATCAATAACCTTCAGAATCACTTGATGCAGCAAGACACTGCAAGGCAATCGATGGCTATTCTCAGGCAAGAATTCGATTTGGTGACATAGACTGGGCCGCACGTTTTCCAGATCTTAATTCTCCAGTCTATTTTCTCAGAGGGTATTTAAAAAACAGAGTATACCGCAACAGCACCACTTCACTGCAAGATCTGAGATTAATGTGTCGTTATTTTGTTCTCTTGTTTTTAATGTGATAATGAAATAGTTGAAGTTACAGACGTTTACTTTCCACCCTTATTTTATTGTCTCCCTGTATAACTAAACACAAGGATATATATTTTATCCATAATACTTTCGGGCAATGAGTGGATAATTCAGTCTTTAGGAAAATGACTTTCGTGACAGGGCTTCGACAATACTAGCAATTATTAAGGACATAGAGGATGCCATTTACATAGTGGCCGGAAATTTCTGTCTTGGAAATTTCTGTCTGAAAAATTCTGTCCTGGAAGAATAAATGGCCTCTCAACATAAATGACTGTTATGTAGTTTGTTGTATCCGCTAGTTTGTTGTACTGGGCACTTCATGATTGTTTAAAGTCTTTAAAGTTCGAGGGAGGGGGAGTTCTTAGATCAAACATTTCGAGACCAAATTTTCTGCTTAAATCTCATGTTAAATTAATGTCAAAACAGGCCAAAATTACTAATGTTACGTAACATTTTTACAACGGTTAGTTATGTTATCTGCTGTTAATAAATACACTACACATTTTAGTATTCATAATTTCAACTTTCTCTATTATTGTTCTTTAAAAACTTATTAACAAACGAAACTGAATTTTCCGAGACCGAATTTTCCTAGAACTCATTTACATATAGAGTGGAAGAAAGAGTGGTCCTAGTAGAGTGAATGAAGCAGAAATCATAATGAGAAGAAGAATACAAGAATGCTGCTGTCATGCACTGGAGCTTTGCTAATTGGGTGGACAGGTAATTCGTTTAAATCACTGTACTAGATGACGATTCTGACTTCAGACTGCTCATTTAATAATTGTTCTGCAACATCAGAAGCTATTCTGCAATATCAGAAGCTGTAATAGAACATCAGAAGCTGTTATACAACATTAGAAGTTGTTCTGCAACATCAGAAGCTTTTCTGCAACATTAGAAGTTGTTCTGCAACATCAGAAGCTTTTCTGCAACATCAGAAGGTGTTTTACAACACCAAAAACTGCTTTGTAATATTTTTCAATTGCTGGTTCTCCCATTTTATCTTCTTCTAGGCTCTGACTCTACCGTAAGAAATGAAACCTCTGCCTTCAGGAAAATGCAAGATTCAGTCATACTATCCTAATTCTATCTCCTACGCTATGGCAGGCAGGAACGTTCATCGACTAAAGACCTGCGATGGTTACCTAAGGCTGGGGTGAGATAGACTCCAGCTTAAGACTCTCCCATGACAGACAACTGGGGAGAGTAGTGCAAGCCGTCATAATCTCAATTCACCGCCCAAGATTCATCTAAATTCCACCCATATTCAACCCTACGACAGTTCTACTTCCAATCATCCAATTTACATCTGTCCTCATCCCAAATGTAGGTTGTCCCTAGTTTTAAACTCTCTAATTCTTAATTAACTCTTTTAGTAAATTCAATCCCTCCTCATTTATCTCCGTCAAAGAAGTTCAGCACATTTTAAGGCTGATAGGATACGAAACCTCCAAAGCTCATTATTTCTATAAAGTCGACCACAGCAAACCTGGAGTCTCTAGACTCTATAGTCTAGAGAGAACGATAGGGAGTTAATTTCCCTCACGAAATTTGTTGTATGTAACATATTTTGAAAGACTTACTGAATCTATAAGAGTAATAAATATCCTTGCCAAACAACTTCTTTGGACCACAAGAACTTAAGCAAAAGCAAAAGGGAAATATCAAATCATACTGTTTTATTTCAAAGTCACAAAATAATTTACTTCAAATAACAGTCCGGTCTGAAGATTTTACAACTATAAGTATACAGACGTAAAATGTAAATGCTTCACTACTAAAATCAAACTCCAGAATAACCAAAATAACCATTCATAATTTCCAATGACTTGGCTTGGGATATATTTACCTTCAAACAATAGAATATAAAAGACGGTGGCATACATTTTCCAAGATTGGTCGCACTAATCAGCTTGGTTGCACAAAGTGGATAGGTGGCACTAAGCAGTTTGGTTGCACTAAGCGGATTGGTCGCACTAATCGGCTTGGTTGCACCAAGTGGATAGGTGGCACTAAGCAGTTTGGTTGCACTAAGCGGATTGGTTGCACTAAGCGGATTGGTTGCACTAAGCGGATTGGTTGCACTAAGCGGATTGGTTGCACTAAGCGGATTGTTTGCACTAAACGGATTGTTTGCACTAAGCGGATTGGTTGCACTAAGCAGATTGGTTGCAATAAGCGGATAGGTTGCACTAAGCGGATTGGTTGCAGTAAGCGAATCGGTTGCACTAAGCGGATTGGTTGCACTAAGCGGATTGGTTGCACTAAGCGAATTGGTTGCACTAAGCGGACTGGTTGCACTAAGCGGATTGGTTACAATAAGCGGATAGGTTGCACTAAGCGGTTAGTTCACATCATTCTTTAGAAGCGGCCACCAAATACACACGACGGGAATTATTAGGATATATTATTATTAGAGCCCGGATTTCTATGCCCTTTCAATCTAGGCGGAATAGCACTAAAACCTATGCAAAATATGCTTTTAAAAATATGCTTTATAGCCTAAACTCTATGCTAAATATGCCGTTATAAATAGAGTAGTTATACCTCAAATAATGTTTTCTTTATTCAAAAACATTAAAAACATGCCGTCAAATGGTAGACTTAATTACGTATACTTCTCTTTAATTTTGAGGTTGTATTTATGAGGTTAAATAATGTTTCCCGTTTTCAAATTGAAAATTATCAAAGTAAATTTTTGGTAATTATTCAAAATGGAATTGGAACTGAATATAAATAATTTAACAATTGGGAAATACATGATACGATTAATTGTTTTTTGATGTTTTCTGTTTTTAGAGACATTCGATTATCGCTCAGTAACATTTTAAGTTTTGAAAAGCTTCTCTCTTCTTCAACTAACGTCAACGGGTGTACTTAAAATACATTGCATTTTTTGCTACATTCCTTTCAATTTGCACCTCTTTCGCTCCAGCGTTAATGCTTCGTATTTATTCTATGTGTTGCAATCCAGGATTATTTGCTACAATATGGTTGGTATCATGTTGGCATCATCCTCATTCAAATCTACAAAATTTACACTCTTACGCCTATATTTAGCCGTTGTAAAGTTTGATACAACATTTGATTTCTTGTGGCTACTTAGCTTCACATTGCAAGGTTTGCATTTCAAAACACCGTCTTCATTGCATAACACCCAAATTCATCAACTAAATTTCGTATCATGACGTTATCAGACCGCTTAACTTTAGGCATTACTAAGATTACGAGGACTTGGAACTAAATGACTAAAAATATTACAACAACAAAAAAACTGTAAATAGAAAATGAAGCAACTGTAGCATTAACTTTAATATCTCTTAAATTGAGTTTTACATGCTGTAGCATAGACAAAAATATCCTTAAATAGAATTTTATATGCTTTGTATGCAAAATAGATTAATGCCTATAAAGCATAGATCATCTATGCTTTTATAACATTCTATGCTGTTATTTTGTTTGAGCATAGAAATCCGGGCTCTTGTTATTATATAATACAGGTAAAGCTCTTACAGTTGACGATCTTTGAACGGACACCCCCTACAAAGGACAAAATTGTCCGCACTAGCGGACTGCGGATCGCTACAACGAACTCTTTAAATTATGTGGTTTAACAAATATCTCATCAGTCTACCAAGTATCTAGTCAAACATTGATTATAATCAGAGTATTATAATTTACAATCAACACTTAATGTATTGTTCTTAAGATTTTCAGTTTTTTTTTATTTTGTTACCCATTTCCGACACATTTTTTTTGATTAGAAAATTTTCAATAGAATTTTGAAAAAGGTGTGGTGAGACTACATTCTTCATCTATTCATACTACCAAACAAAAAATCAAGAATCAGTAAATGAGATAATATTTTTTCATATTGTGTTCAGTTTAATAAACGATTATTAATAGGGTTGTGACAATATGCGTTTAAAATCATAGATCTTGAAAATATTATAGACTGTGAGAATTAAACAGCATTGAATCGTTCCAAACCAGCGGTGTATAGTATTTAACACCATTTCATGTCGTTTCGTCTATAATATTTCTATTCTATTAATTCTATCTATGATTTTAAACACAAATTTCCACAACCCTAATTATTAATTATGCTATACATATTAGTGTGGGTAAAGGTGCACTTATTAACCAATTAGTGTCAACAACCAAACAAAAAAACAGTAAGATATAAAAGTAATCAGTTGCTGGACTCATGGAACATATAAGGCCTTCTAACATAACAGAAAGGCAGAGGAAACAATAATACGTCGAAATGGAATTTCAGGAAATTATTGAAAAAATTCTATATTTTGCATAAAATGAAAAATAGTGTTATACTCAATTAAAATATTTTGTTTTATTTTTAAAAACTGCCTACACATGTACACTTTCATTCAAAATAAAGTATAATCCAAAATATTAATTCAGTTAGGAGCAGGATGGATAACAAATTGGAAGGGCCTGAATTTTGAATATTGACCCTCTGACGTGACCTTTTGACCCCTGGTGACCTTATCGGTGCCCTAATGAAATAAATGAGAGATTCACAAGATAGTACTTTTTATAAGCTTTTCAATGGTAATAAAAATATATCTGTTACTCTTTTTTTTCTATGCTAAGAGCTCCTTTGTATTTCCTCTACCCCTAATTTTTCGTTCCAAGAAATCCAAGATGGCGGACAAAAAATGGATAAAAAACGAGAAAGGGGTAAAGTTCGCGATGTCCACAGCAGCTGTCCACCACAGAACAATGTCTACCACAGAACAGGCTACGATAATTAATAAACAGGAGTGTTTCCAAACAGTATAATGATTGATTCTTATAGATTTAAACATTCTAAGAACATTTTATTCGTATGAAAAATTGTCTATGATGCCGAATATTCATGTTATTAGTAAATAATGTTTTAAATGCTTATATCGTTAGCTTTCATTGTCACCCATTTGAATCAAGGTAAGAAAATTGATATTATTTATTTATTAAGCATATGAGAATCACCTAAACTAATAACAGAATGCCTGAGATTAGTGATTAGACATAAAATATAAGTATAAAGGGGGGCGTGCCACCCCCCGAACCCCCCTGCCAGGTCATTAAACAATCATGAAGTGTGCAGTACAACAATCTAGCGGATACAACAAACTACATTAGCAACTCTCAGTTATTTCTATCTAAGTAGTTCTTCATTTGTTTAACTACTCACATACTTAATAAATAAATAAAATCAATTTTCTTACCTTGATTCAAATGGGTGACAATAAAAGCTAACGATATAAGCATTTAAAACATTATTTACTAATAACATGAATATTCGGCATCATAGACAATTTTTTATACGAATAAAATGTTCTTAGAATGTTTAAATCTATAAGAATCAATCTTTATACTGTTTGGAAACACTCCTGTTTATTAATTATCGTAGCCTGTTCTGTGGTAGACATTGTTCTGTGGTGGACAGCTGCTGTGGACATCGCGAACTTTACCCCTTTAGTAAAAAACCTACATGGGACACATTTTTGAATGGAAACAAAAAAAATTCTATTCCCAGACACATCGAGGATTGTAAAAATGCAAGTTAAAAAAATGTACCAGGAACCCTATCTTCCTCCTCAACTATTAAGCTTCGACTGAGATCGTCGAAGCTATATTCTTCCCCTTCTGTTATATTAAAAAGATGTGGTATGTATCATAGTTACTTATTACTTAGTTATAATTTAGCAGTCTTATCGCATTTTCTTCTCGGTTTCTGGCAAAGTAAAGAAGATTTGGACTAAAATGAAGATTTGAAGCACGTTTTTCATTATAGAGAAGAACTGGGAGAATCCGGACAGTTTTTTTTTTAAAAACTCAATAATTCGTAAACCAATTCAAATTTTACTATTTAAAGATTTCTGTTGGTAGATGAAGCTTTTTACTTCAATTTTTATTGAGACTCGAACTTTAAAAGACAAAATGTAAGAGGGATTCAAGTGTCCGAATGCTCCTTCCTAGAGGGAGACATCGGACAAGCTGTGAGGATGATTCGGACACCATAAAAATGGTTAAAACAATGGAAATTTGGGCAATTAAGCGATAGGATTGAATTCAGATAAACGAATTTAATTGAAAGAAACCATGACTAGTTATTCACAGTAATAAGAATTAATTGTATTTGAAATTAGTAAATTAGTAAAGTTAGTAAATTACATCTTAAATATTTTTTGAATGTTCAAAGTATAGTCCATAAGTGTAGATCTTGCTACACCTCCAATTTCAGCAGCTTTTCTGACAGATAAACATTTTTGGAATTCCTTAAATGTTTTTCGATTACCTTCTTCATTACGGCCTCAATCAGTTTTCCTTTTATAATGAAAAGCCATGATTACGATAGTCAATCTGTAAAATAAAGACACAAATATTAAAAGTTTGAAACTTACGAATGATATTTCAATTAAAATAATTAATTTCAAGATCTGAATGTCCTTTTAATAAGAATTACTTGTAATGGTGGGCTGAATCGGACACAGAGGGAAAATTTGGACACCGTCCGAACCAACCTCAACAGAAGTGTCCAAATCATCTCAAATTACACTTCAAAATTAAAAACATCAATATATTATTTTGATTTTATTCGTATTATTTTTTTAACACACTAAACATAACATACAATATCAATATTATTCATACCTTTGAGTTTGAGAATCAGTTTCGTATTCTTATAGTCCACACAAGATCCAATTGAATCACGAAAAATAGCATTAATATTGGAGAAAACGGTCAATTACACCTCGTGGGCGACACGCTTCCTCTACGCATTGGATCTATCAAATAACTGACGGTTAACACGTTGCACACATTCAATTGCAATTAGCAGTGAATCCAACAATTATGAACATATTTAAACGAGATGTCCGAACTATTCCCATGTCCGAATGCACCCGGTTCTCCCCTAAATCAATTTAGGACACTGTATACAAAGCATCAGATCTAGAGTTCATATTCCCTACTATTTCAGTTCCCTAACAATTTTGATCCTGCATATTGTAATCCAATCGACCATAACTTATCTCATCCTATTATCTCCTCCCCTTCAGACACCGCCTTCTTTAACATAACGTGTCCATGCCTGACACAAATAGATGTCACTGTAGCAGATATAGTTCTTTTGCTTCTCCACTTCATCATCCTAACTTCACTATCTTTAATTTCACTCAATCTAATCCAAATCAGGTTGACAGACATTCTCCTCATTCCATGGTCCGGAAGCCAACCCTCTTCAGCGGACTATTGTGTGTCTTCACTTTAGTTATTGCTACCACTGTGTCTTCCCTCATCCCTATAGCGCTATCTACATATTTGGGCCAGCCCCTGAATTAGAAGAAGGTGGCAATGAGACAAATAAAATATTCTTTTGTCTTCCACTTGGAAAAAAAGGACCTGAAGTGGGATTCAGGACCCAGTGAGTGGTTCGATGATTATCGGATAAAATAGCTGTTTTCAATTGAAGTATCTGTAAGTTTGTCTGCAATATCTAATTCTAACATTGACCACCTGGATGTCGATTCCATTTAGGAGATCAGCATAAGGATCCCCTTCTGGAATTGCTGAAAAATATCGTAGTCTAGTAGCTCTACAAGATTGGCTCATCTTGCGGGATGAGATTCAGATTGATATTCGGTAGTGCCGTGTGTTGGTCTTCCTAATCTATATGTTCCTTTCAAGGAGGAGCATAAAAAGGACGCATCATATGATTTCCCATTGAGAGTAGGCATTCCTACTGATTCTGAATTGAGTTAGTCCTGAAAGGACCAATATTAAAGTGACCCCACCCCCAATGCCAATGGTCACCAAAGAAATGCGACAGAAACCATCCACTTCCACAGGTAGGTCAAATCTACGTTGCCAAGGCTTGCAGAATTGAATTTAAGTTACTCATATAACTCATGAATATTCATCACATGATCTTGAACAATATTCATACTGCAATAGTAGAAATATTTGAAACAGTAGTAACAAGAATAAATAAGGTTTTGTAATTATTCAACAAATATGTACTTACGTAACATCTATATATACTTATGCAACATCTATGTACATAAATAGGCATAGCTACTTGTTCCCAAGGTATTTTGATTATGTTCTAATACTAAGTTAAATTTGCAGAAGTGACCTTATAATGAACAGACAGATGCTGCTGATTGGTTTTAATTTAGACAGGTGATGGATGCTTCATTCTAAGCCCTATTAAAGGCTCTGAATGTCACGAAATGTGTAGCACTGACCGGGAGATGAAGTAGTGCGCTTGAGGCCGTTGATAAGGTCAGTCATCAGCTCCAGCGCTTCCAGTACATAAAACTCCTTGAAATTCATCTTTGTTTGACAATGTGTGCTCTAAAATGAACAATACTTGGAAATATGAGACAATAAAAGATTCAAGGAGAATTTGTGATGAGATATAGCAGAATTTCGACTGGCTCTTTTGTTATCATTGGTATATATTCAATAACATTTGCACTACGATGATATGGCTAGTTGCTTTTCTAAACTATGTTATGTACATTTCAACACTTCAAAGAAATGTAGGTCGAATATCAAGGTCATTGTTAAACAATTACATTATTTACTCTCTATAGGTTCTCATGGACAGTGTCGCGGATAGTGAACGTTTACTTTATTGAGATTATAAATTCTGATAATCAAATAAGAGTACTTAAAAAAATCTATTAGAAGATAATATATAAAAACCATTCATTTATATTCTAATGAGTAAGTCGATAGGTGTTTTTCAAACTAGTACACATTTTGAAACAGGTTCCAACATTTGTCCGTAAATAAAAGACAAACTGAACTCCTTCTTTCAATATATTGAGCTCTGAAATCGATAATACGTCTGTTTATTGATCGCTTAAGCACCAAAAAGCTAATTTATAAATAACTCAACCTGACCTTTACTATAATGATTAATATACATATTAATACTATGATTAAAATAACATGTATGCATTTTCTTAAAAAAAATTTCAATGTCGTTTGCAGAAGATTCAATTCTTAGCTCCATATTGTTGTAATTTTTATAAAAATTACGTGAGATGCTACTAAGTGCATTTGATATTCGACTCTGGCAGTTATTGAAAGATTGACAGACTTCATTTCGCTAACTTTATAAGGAGATCCTATAAACCAATCAACAATAACGTATTATTCAACAATTATTTCTTCCGATAAAGAAATTCTGAATATTGGGAAGACATCGACCGTCATATCGCCAACATCTTTTAATATTTCTATAAATACCACAGACTCAGAGAAGCCTGTAGTGACAGGCAAAGATGGCGAACAGAACGAAAGAAGGTTGCGGTTAGAATCTGGTCGTATGCTCAGCTCTTCTCTTCTAAATGACAAAGAAGAAAAATCTAAATTAGATGAAGTAGAGGAACAAGTAGCTATTAATTCCAATAGTAGAAGCTCTTTCTCCAATGGAATTCATCGAAAAGTGGAACCTTTAATAGTTCCGCCTGTTTTGACCGTTGAAGAAGTTTCTTCTACCAATGGTAGCATGGTATCTTCGCCCAATCACAGGAGTGCAATCTCCTCCAATCACAGTGAAGCTTCTGAGAAATACAGCATGTCATCTAAAGGTACTTCTTTATGCCTATGCTTAATGAAATAGTAATAGTTCAATGATAATTAGAACTCTTTTTCTTTACCTAAATAGAATTTTACCTGCCAAATTAAATTAGATTTATCATGTGAGACTCAGGTCCAAGATAACGTTCATTGTTATTGACCAATGTCTTGGACACTGATGTTAAAATATATAATTAACCGAATTATTATGTTATTATCATGCAGGACCTTTTGTTAGAACATCATCATATAGCCTAAATTTTTGATCTGAGAGATTGTAGGTGGAATTTCATAACTTAATTATGGTTGACACGACTGCTAGTGCTGATCCTGTTTATTTTGATGACAATATCTCAATTTCTCCAAATGGAAGAATGAATACAGCTCTAAATAGTTGAAGAATGATAAGTTTGGCTCTACTCTTGGTCAAATTTCTATTGTCTACAAAATTTAATGTAAGTTTCGATGTACATGTAATACGATTCAGACGAGAGCTAAATCCAATGCTTGTGCAACTTCAGAAATCTTTTAGTTTCGTTGTAGCTTAATTATTATAATATTTGTTATGGAAGCACTTGCATCAATTAGCAACGACAAACAGATGTATGCCGATGCGTTACTGAAAAAATATCACTTTAGTATATCAATGCACTTGGTTCAAAGTGCTTGTGAAAGATAATAAGCAGTTTGGCAAAAATGTCGGTTTTCCTTTGTGTTTATTCATTCATTGCTTTAATTTCCCCAACAGGATGTAGCAGGCCAGACTCACATAAGAGGCAGTCGGACTCAGGTTTGCAAACGAAAAAGCTTTCTCTTCCGTGCTTTCCATGCAGAAGAAGACATTCTGCCCCTAACAAATTCTCATCAGACAATTCAGATAAGAAGTGCTTCATATTGAAGGAAGATAATGCAAGGTACAGTAAAAAGAAATACATTATTTGACCAATTAATCTGTTGACTTAAACAACAATAATTCTATTGATTATTTCTTTCGATAATTACTACTGTTAATCATTTCGTGTTCAGGGATTTATTTCTAAATCATGTCATAAAACCATAAGAACACCTATAATTACGTTATAGCTTGGGGATCTAAATTCTGTCTCAATTATATTTAATAATACAGAGCTTGACACTTACACAATTGTTGCGCATATCCGTTAATGTTATCGTCTCTGCGTCACTTGCATTGAAGCGAGATTCATTCGGTTAGAATAACAAATGGGAAACTGTAGAACTCTTTTATTAAGAAATTCTGTATAGTGAATGTAGTGTCCTGAGTAAGGAAGTAAGAGGTGAGTCTATATAGTGAACAAACACCATTTAGTCTGCCATAAATAGCCATCACTTTTAGAGAACTGATGGCCATTCATGACAGACTAAAGAAAATTTGTTCACTATAGAGGATTTCATTATTGAGGAGCTATACTGAAATCTGTTTAGGCGCATCACGTTTGTTCGCATCTCTTCAAATGCACATCACAAGTGCAGTATGACATCTTAGCTCATATAGCGCCCATGATACAATATGCAGAACGTGAATGCTTATATATCATCTAATTTGAAATGAAACGCTCAATATACATTATTCAATTTTTTGCTACAGGCTTGGGCAAAAAAATGCCCTAGTTTAGAATTTTTGTTGATAAGTAAAACAGTACTTGCATAATTATTTATTGTTTTCTTCAAATCAGTATACAATGCCGTTTGTGTTATCACTCTTTGAAGAGGACATCAGGAAGATGGTGGCCATCGGTATCAATACACTGTTGAAGACCATGTCTGAAGTTTTCTGTTTCTCTTCACCACGTCACAATGAGTATTGCAGCCATTTCCTACCGAATCCGCATCTTCAATTCTTCCAAATTTTGTAGCCAACTTTTGAACACTTTCTCCTCCAGATATCCCCACAGGAAAAGGTTGCAAATGTTCAAATCCAGTGACTCGACATCAACTGTTTAATGTGCAGTTTCCAAATGTGGAGTAATTGGACCTTATTTCTTCTAGGAAAATGGAAGATCGGTTACCGTCAACTCCCAAAGTTATCTTGTGATGTTGAAAGACTTTCTTCAACCGCAATTGGAATAATTAAGTGAAGAAACAAATCTGGTAGACATTTGGTTCAAACAAGATGGAGCCCCAGCCCTCGTTGCGAACGTTGCAATGGTCAAGTTGCATTAGATATTCCCGGTACGGTTCATCTCTCGTTGGGTTGATGTCGAGTGTCCCCCTCGGTAACCGGACTTGAGCATTTGCAACTTTTTCCTGTGGAGATATCTAAAGGTGAAAGTGTTCAAAAGTCGGCCACAGAATTTGGAAGAATTGAAGAGGTGGAATCGAGAGGAAATGGCTGCAATACTCATTGTGATGTGGTGAAGAGAAACAGAAAATTTCAGACATGGTCTTCAACAGTGTAACTTCCTGATGTCAACTTCAAAAAGTGATCATAGAGAAGGCATTGTAAACTCATTTGAATAAAATAATAAATAGCTATGTAACTATTGTTTTACATATCAAAAAATATATTTTAAATTATATGTATTTTATTTGCCCAACTCTGTTTACATAACTTATAATTTAATGAAAAAAAATTTGCCTGCGATATTTGTCTTATTTTCAGAAAATTTCATTATTCTCTAAATAAAAATGTTAAGTAGCAAATTGTTCTAAAATCTTCGAGAAGATTTTTGTTACAAATTTTATACTTTAATTATAAGCAAACAGAATAAAACATATGTATTGTGCGCATCTCTCTGATCAATTATTGATGACTAATAATGGAATTAATATAGTCAATTACCTTGAAAAGAAAATTAACTTTTTTTTTTTAGTCAACGGTTATTGTCCTTAATGTAAAAAAAGGATAAAATTGACTATATATTAACTTAATGCCTAGCTTATAAAAGTATTAATTTAAAACCAAATTTTAATTATATATTTTAAATATCTATGCTAAGTCAGTATAGATAACGGTACTGATCGGAAAATATCAAAGCATAACAAAATTATACTCCCTTTTCAAATTAAATAGTACTTACCCTATTCACTAATCTAATTTCTTTATGAAATATTCTTATATATTAAATACTGCTATACAATTTTATTATTTTAAATAAGTTACGAATTAACGGATACTTTCACATTTTCGATCCTATAAGAACTGGTTACTCAGTTGGTATCCATGTTACCCCCCAGGTATCATGGATACCAACTAAAATAATCAGTTAAAATGTTAAAGTATATCCTTTTTCTTGTACAATTGAAATTGTGAGACTGTCCATTAATTCCTTAGTCACACTATATATTTTTAATTCTTTCTCCCATGTCAGGTTCTTCTTGCTAGCTCTGCTGTTGCTGGTGTACCTAGTCATTGGGGCTGGCTTGTTCCAAGCACTGGAGGAGACTAGTGAGATTATAGAGAGGTGAAACTCAGCAATATAGTAAAAATATTCATACGCTTACACTATAATAATATTAATAAACCGTTACTCTATAATAATGTTTATACATCGCATTTCATTCATACAATTACACTATAATAATGTTTATACATCGCATTTCATTCATACCGTTACACTATAATAATGTTTATACATCGCATTTCAATCATACCGATACACTATAATAATGTTTATACATCGCATTTCAATCATACCATTACACTATAATAATGTTTATACATCGCATTTCATTCATACCATTACACTATAATAATGTTTATACATCGCATTTCATTCATACCGTTACACTATAATAATGTTTATACATCGCATTTCATTCATACCGTTACACTATAATAATGTTTATACATCGCATTTCATTCATACCATTACACTATAATAATGTTTATACATCGCATTTCATTCATACCGTTACACTATAATAATGTTTATACATCGCATTTCATTCATACCGTTACACTATAATAATGTTTATACATCGCATTTCATTCATACCGTTACACTATAATAATGTTTATACATCGCATTTCATTCATACCATTACACTATAATAATGTTTATACATCGCATTTCATTCATACCGTTACACTATAATAATGTTTATACATCGCATTTCATTCATACCGTTACACTATAATAATGTTTATACATCGCATTTCATTCATACCGTTACACTATAATAATGTTTATACATCGCATTTCATTCATACCGTTACACTATAATAATGTTTATACATCGCATTTCGTTCATACCGTTACACTATAATAATGTTCATTCATACCGTTACACTATAATAATGTTTATACATCGCATTTCATTCATACCGTTACACTATAATAATGTTTATACATCGCATTTCATTCATACCGTTACTCTATAATAATGTTTAGGGTGGGGCGTAAGTTTGGAAGCAATTTTTCAAACATTAATATAATTCTTAAAAAAAGTTCCTAAGTAGTTGATAGGGTTTGAACTATAGTAGAGACACTACATTATGACGTGGCAGTGTTATTTTTTACAAAAATTTAGTCAATTCAAAAATGTCAGACAAAAGAGAAGCCATTATTGCTCTACACCGTGCCGGGAAGTCAGATTCCGTCATTTCAAAGACTCTCTCAATAGCGAGATCGACTGTTTGGAAGTGTGTGAAGCGTTTTAATGAGAGAGGAGACTTGACTGATCGTCCAAGAAGTGGTAGACCACGCTCACAACGCACCAAACAACTGATAAAATGTGCCTGAGAGAAGATCAGGAGGAACCCGAAAAGGTCAATACGATTGTTAGCCAAAACAGCTAATGTGAGTCCCAGAACAATGAGAAGAGTTGTCAAAGAAGACCTAAAGATGTCCTCTTTCACCCTCCAAAAGAGAGAGACTCTGTCAGAAGCTGTAAAGAAAAAGAGATTGGAGAGAAGCAAAGCACTTCTGAGAATTGAAGTCTGGCACGGCTGGTGATATTGTTTGGTCTGATGAAAATATTTTCACAGTGGAAATGGCTCACAACCGGAGGAATGACAGAATAATTGGTAAAAGTGCAAAAGACATCCCATACAACCAAAAAACTGTCCACAGAACCATGAAACCTGCTTCAGTAATGGTCTGGGCCGCCCTTTTAGAAACTTGGATATCTCCCTTAATTTTTGTGGAACAAGGCACCAAAATCAATGCTAAATGTTATATTGAGAATAATTTGACGCCAATGTTGGAGTCGGCTAAGGATCACTTCGGTAATGACACTCTATGGACATTTCAGCAAGACGGCGCGACTTCACATACTGCAAATGTCACTCAAAACTGGTGCCATGACCATCTTCCACGGTTTTGGTCCAAAGAAATGTGGCCTCCCTGCTCCCCAGATGTTAATCCTATGAACTTTTCGGTATGGTCCATTCTTGAATCAAAGGCCTGTGGTAAATTCCATCGCAGTGTGGATGATTTAAAGCGTTCGCTCCAGAGATCTTGGAAGGAAATTTCACAAGAACAGTTGCGTTCCGCAGTAGGAGGAGTTCGAAGGAGATTTGAGGCTGTTATTAAAAACAAGGGGGGACATTTTGAATAAATTTATGATTTTTGAATTCTTAAAACCCTTATGTAATAATACATAACTGTAAATTATTAAATATATTTTTCGTTGGATTATAATATGCACTTTCATTTGCTTCCAAACTTACGCCCCACCCTGTACATCGCATTTCGTTCATACCGTTACACTATAATAATGTTTATTCATTGCATTTCATTCATACCGTTACACTATAATAATGTTTATTCATCGCATTTCATTCATACCGTTACACTATAATAATGTATATTCATCGCATTTCATTCATACCGTTACACTATAATAATGTTTATTCATTGCATTTCATTCATACCGTTACACTATAATAATGTTTATTCATCGCATTTCATTCATACCGTTACACTATAATAATGTTTATTCATATCGTTACACTATAATAATGTTTATTCATCGCATTTCATTCATACCGTTACACTATAATAATGTTTATTCATATCGTTACACTATAATAATGTTTATTCATCGCATTTCATTCATACCGTTACACTATAATAATGTTTATTCATACCGTTACACTATAATAATGTTTATTCATTGCATTTCATTCATACCGTTACACTATAATAATGTTTATTCATCGCATTTCATTCATACCGTTACACTATAATAATGTTTATTCATTGCATTTCATTCATACCGTTACACTATAATAATGTTATTCATACCGTTACACTATAATAATGTTTATTCATTGCATTTCATTCATACCGTTACACTATAATAATGTTTATTCATCGCATTTCATTCATACCGTTACACTATAATAATGTTTATTCATTGCATTTCATTCATACCGTTACACTATAATAATGTTTATTCATACCGTTACACTATAATAATGTTTATTCATTGCATTTCATTCATACCGTTACACTATAATAATGTTTATTCATACCGTTACACTATAATAATGTTTATTCATTGCATTTCATCCATACCGTTACACTATAATAATGTTTATTCATACCGTTACACTATAATAATGTTTATTCATTGCATTTCATTCATACCGTTACACTATAAGTTAACAGTAGAATTTCAGTTGCTATCTTTGTTATTCATGTTAAGTGATAATGTAGTTATGAAGGTATATCAATAAATATATTCATTTATTGGTTGTAAATTCATTGGGTATGTTTGTTGGGTATGTTTCCTCTACATAGTTTCCTCTTTTGATTATTATTTTGATAATTTTAGAGAGAATTTTTTTTATTTATTGTTGAACAGGAAACATTGTTTTTTTTTACTCTTGCATGGTTTACGTAGTTATGTTAGATATAAATCATATGGAGATTTAGTGAGTGAATGGAATTCAAAATAGGTCAGTTAAAAGAAAATTAATCAAATGCCAACTTCTTACAAGTTGCATTGTTTTTTTTTAATTATTTTTTGTAAAGAAGTATTGAACATTGGTAGGTATGAAGATCGATATTCGATGATTATTTCAATTCAAATTACAACTTCACATAATTCTTCTAGATGTCAGAATAATATAAAAGTAATGCAATTCAGTGTTTACTATAAGATATGCAATATATTTCTAAAGCACCCCCATGCAGGTGCTCTATCCTGAAACTGTCTGTCGTGAGCATAACCCTAGGCGCTATCCTCTGAAACTGCAAGTAGCGTTTGAACAATTAAAAACATGGCACCAATGAAAAAAAAATGCAATACAATATCCTTTTATATCAGTTTCCCAATTATATCAATACCCAATTATAACGAACTGATATAATTAGGATACTGTATTGTATTTTTTTTTCATTATACCATGTTTTTCATTTTTTTAACGCTACTTGCAGTTTCAGAGGATAGCGCTAGGGTTATGCTCTCCAACTACGAGGTCTTAGATTTTGTGTTAGGTAGGCACGTAGGCTTCATTTACTATCACCTCTTCATTTTTTTCTTCCATCCGTAATGACACCACCAGTGCTGGTGACCCTTTTCGTCACATTCCTTGGTAAGTGACTGCATTCACGGAGTAGCTTTTTAACATTCATGCGAATTGTCACCAACGGTATGGAGAGTGACTTTGTTTATGGAGCCACTATCCTTTCTGACTGCTTTTTCCAATCCCTTGTTTTTAATTTCCTCTTGAAATAAGCGATATGGCGGTTGTAGACATTGAACCCCTACTAAAATGAATAATAAAAATATTTCTTATGATTCCTAAGAATTTTTCGCTTCTCTTGATTTGCTATGCCCGGCAAGCATTACCAGTTTTAAAATGGGGTGAGTTTAACTTGACCATCTAACAATAAATTTAATATAAATGTAAATGCAATGTTAATTCTGAATTATTTTTCATATCTATAAGAATAGAAAGCAATATGAATGTACACTAATTCTTTTCTTCTCTGTTTGGTAAAAATAGGGAAAGCTTACCCATAACAACGTTCCCAAATCCCGATATATTGCCTTAAAACTATATGGATGTTGCTTCTAATACTTTATTCAATTCGAAGTATACCAATGACTTTGTCTTGGACTATACATGGTAAAGTTTAACTCGTGTTCCGTTATTACCTTGATAGGGGCCAAGTTGCCGAGATGATGAATGCCAAACTGTCGAGTGTGAAGCTGTCCCTCATGAATGGAAACTGCAGTTGGGAGCAGGTGGAAGAATTGTTATATCAGTGAGTGTTTAAGGAGTTCCAGGTTCTTTCTGGTGTTGTGGAGTTGAAGACCCAGAGCAACTCTTTTCATGCTTTATTTCACTAACTAATGAACATACATTAGTTGGACAGTTTTTAGAAATTTGGCATCTTAATATAGTGAAATCATTTAGAAATTAGTGTTTATACAAATGGATAATCAAGATTAATAGTCAAATTTGCCGTAGATGGTGTCAGCACAGATTTTTTCGGCAAATATGAACATAAATGTGACAAACGTACCTACGGTGTTACAGGTTTTTATCGCCAGATGGCTTTATTATATGATTTAATAAGAGTTTTAGAAATATTCTGATTCATTGTTTTATATTATTGATGCTCCTTGATAAGATTAGTTACATTTTCGTGAATTTATAAAAAGTTGCAGCGAAATATATTTTGTACTATAAGTGAATAACCATCATTTTTTATTATTTTAGTTCAATTCAGTAGAGCGATAGCCGCTTATGTTTCCATCCTTAACACTGCAATAAATACAACATTTTATCAAATTAATTTGATAAAATTATATGAATTGTTTTGTTTTATATTTTAATGAAAGTGGGTATGAAATTAATATCTCTATAACTTTAACAAGAACCACCGGATCATCATCTGGTTTCATTTGGCTAATGCAGAATTTTTCCAGCTGTAACAACATTTTTCGTTTGTTTTCATATACCTAATAGTTTTTCTACTTACGAGGATTTTTCAAACCTTGTTAATCAAAACAGTAGGTTTAATCTCCGAAAATGAGTATAATTTTAAGAACCCTTATATTGAATTAACAGGTAATTATGTAAAAATGACGTATTTATGGAGAAACTCTGAAAAGAGTATAGTAGATGCAGTATTGTATCCAGTACACACAACACATGTTGTCGAAGAAAGAATTGGTGAAGTTTTCGAACCTCGAGTAATTAATTCCAAAAATTAAATAGCATTTAAAAATAGCCTCCGAAGAGCTCAGATTCAACTGCTTTCGATATTTTTCTTGTGTGGTCATTTGTAAAGTGATGTATGGTCCTCCTCACCTGCTAATCTGATTTTTTGTGAAAGCTAATCATGACGTGATCAAAAGATTAATGAAAAGTGAAAACTGTCAGAAAAAGAGTGCATAAATGTATTGAAAAAATGGGGGATAGTGATTATTCTTAGTATACAATGTGTTTACTTTAGATATTTATAATATGCAATTATTTCTTTACTATAACTAAGTAAATTCTGGCTAAACAAACCTAATTTGGTATCCTTTAACAATTACATATCTCGCGCAAGAGCGTTTTCACCACCCTTCACTTATGATCACCCTGTAGAAAAACTATTAGGAATATCGAAACAATTTAAAAATGTGGTTATAGCTGAAAAAAATATGCATTAGCCAAAGAAAACTACAATAATTATAGCTATTTTACTTTCTTACCCGCTTTTTTAACTCGTACTCTATAACCATGTCCTAGTAAACGAATTCCGTTAGGTTTTTAATACAAAAAAGATCATGAAATTTCCAATTTATTTACATTTGATTACATGAAATAAGTTTGGAAAAATGTTTCAGAATTACTTATTAATCAGTAGTTATTTAATAAATATGAAAGTGTGTAGTTTTAAAGGAACATCAACATGAAGGTTATTAAGATGATGATATTGAAGATGTCTTTTCATCATCAAGAAAAGAAGTGTTGAAACATTTGTTCCTGATGAAGAATAGACACCTTTCTTCAGACATCTTCCAAAAAAACTCTCAACGTTGAGATTTTATCTCTCGAAAATATGGAAATTTCGTTCAGCATAAATCTTTTCAAGAACATTAGAGTCAATTTCAAGAATGTTATTACCATCAAGTGGCCTATCTTACATTACTGACCATTGTCATTTTATCTGACTTCACTGACATTTCGTTTGAAATGTGGTACTCTGTGTCTCACCAGGTGGGGCAATGCCTCAGATTCTGGTTTACTCGGTGCCAGTAGAAGTTGGGACTACTCTGGAAGTTTCAACTTCGTCTACACGGTTGTTTCAACGATAGGTAAAAACTGAGGCAACATGTAGCACAAAACTTTTATCTAAAAAGTATTATATGAAAATAATGCTATATTAATTTTCAGGATACGGTGCAGCTTCACCACGTACCGTTCAGGGTAAAATATTTTGTATACTCTACGGACTAATCGGCTGCTCATCCGGAATCCTATTCTTTAACCTCTTTTTGGAGAGAATCATCACTCTAATGGCCTATTTTATGAAGTAAGCTCAATATTCTCACTGATTATAGTTTTCGAATATTGAAGAGATGCTGATTCGTTAGAATATTTCAAACAGGTTAAACTATCTTCGACAAAAGAAAATGAAGAAACTGAAAAATAAAATAGGAGGCAAAAAAGAAAAGGATGGCAACTCTTCTCCCGAAAATAGCCCATCTGATGTAAATGCATGGAAACCTTCTGTTTACAGGTAAAGAATGATACTCAAAATGCATGTCTTAACAACAAATAAAACGCAATATCACTTTATCATGATATTTAATATCTACTTCATCGGCAAAGAATGCATTGAGTTACAATTGCTTCAGCCCCAAAAAAATTATATTTTGTATTCTTTATATATTATGTATTGTGTATCATATTAGGTATGTTGAACGTTAATGGAATAACGAGTTTTTCTACCTCAAAATATATAATCTTGAAAAAAGGTTCCATTCGATATTTTAAAGTCATTTTGAAAACTATACAGTTTAAACTAATTAAAAGGAATGCAATACTCAAATATTTCAGTTCAGAAAGACGTGTTGTCTCCCTGTTCTCATACTGAAAGTTAAATTCAATGTAGATATACTTTGTTGCTGTGGGTAACCTGCACATTCGTTTCCTAACATTACATGAAACAGAATAATCAATTTTTCCTTTACATTCATATGGGTGAATTGATGTTGTTGTTATTTTAAACTATTGTCTAGCTACTACCTAGTTAAGTTAAATGAAGTGGGGCAGTGAGGAAATGCTGCATAAAATCAAATTCATATTTGCGTCTTTTTTCAATTCTATGTTAGAAAAAGTAAGCTTCTTGAAATAAATAGCAAATTTAGAAAACATAAAAAAAATTCGGTTCTTTCCAATGATTTAATCAAGAAGCTTTATTAAATTTTTCTTTCTATTCTCCGTCCCGCTGCACCAGCCAACCATCCTTTAGAAAGATTTTTAATACAAAGGACTACAAGAAGCAGTCAGTAAGGAAATTGGCTCCATGATCAAAAACCACGTAGTATCTGCCGTTGACAATGCTCACGTAAACAGAATAGGTACTCAGTGAATGCAGTCACCTACCAAGGAATGTGATTACGAAAGAAGCAAGCACTGGTTGTTCGAAACGTGGATGTAAGAGAAAAAGGAAGAAGTGATAGTAAATGATGCCAACGAGCCAAACCAAAACGAAAATCTAAGACCTCGTAGGTCAAGAGCATAAACCTAGCGCTGTGCTCTAAAACTGCAAGTAGCGGTTAGAGGATGATAAACATTGAAAGAGAAGAAAAACATAATCCGAATTACGACAGTTTGGGACCCAAGAGCTGCAACCCCCTTTCCTTCTATTCACCACAGACAGCTTCAGAATATATTAAAATGATAAAGTTCGTTCACACAACCTTTCTATCTGTTGTTCTATAACATGTGTAGTGAAAAATAATCATCTTGTGACTGGTCAACAAAAAGGTTAAATTTGATATAAAGTAAATGCAAGTTACCTAGTATTATACAAATTATTAATAAATTATTGATAGTAATGACAAACCAAAACTAACCTGTAAAGTGGGGTGGAACTTACCGAGGTGGAATCTACCTATGGTGGAATATACCAGAGCGGAATATACCGGGTGGAATATACCGGGCACAAAGCTTGGTCACATTTTACTCAATTAATGTCAAGTCCCATGGCACTCAACCAAACTATGACGACCCATGCATGTAGCAAAACTCTTCGGCATATCTACAATAGTACTTCCATGATCTACAATGTCTACATCGAACCAGGGTGACCGGATATCGACCAAATACCAAACATTGAACTCTGACTCAACCCTGTAAGCCATTTCGTCTATACCAAAAGTAAGCAGAGCCGTTGTAAAGGGGTCTGCTGAATTGGTCACTTACAAGTAACCTTCTTTTTCTGAAATAACTGGTGTAATCAGATATTTCTCAAGAGGCTCTGGCATCATCAAGTCTGGCAGTACTGGCTGATGTTTACTGTTTAGTCTTCAACTGATAAGCTCTTCGCCCCGTTGGTCCACTCCATCAAAAGATGACAACTCGCAAAACTGCTCCATTTGCAGTTGTTCTCACATACTCTTTGTAATTAATAAATTTTAATTTTTTAAATTGTTAATTGATAAATATATTTCTCCATCATTTTCAGAGTTTTGGTCTACCTAGGATTAATCAGTGTGACAGTTCAACTTCTAGCCGCTTCGGTCTTCATGCATGTGAGTTTTGGAGAATGTAGGTACCTATATACAAAAATGTCTAGTGCAAATTAAAATAGATTCCCGACAATAATCATATATGAAGCCGTTAAATGATACCAGTTAACCATAATTATTCATACCGGTGATATCTTTGCTTCAGATGGAAGAGTGGAGCTACGTGGACAGCTTTTATTTCTGCTTCGTGTCATTCGCTACCATTGGTTTTGGTGACCTGGTTGCTACTCAGCAAGAAAATCAATTCTACGGTTCTGTTGTCTACGCTTATAGGTACTGAATTCACTCCATGGTATTAAAAATTATTGATTTTATTAAAAGAATAGTTTTTGTAATGTAGAATTGTTAAGGAAATCAATCGTATGCATCAGAAAGAATTGCATGTGGGTAAGCTACTACTAGACATTTAGATGTGTATACACGATAAACACTTGAACAACTCCACTCTTCGTGGTCGAAAACGTGACAGAGATATAAAGAAACAGTGAAGATACACTGAAAAATCGCACAGATGTTTCAGTACTAGTGTGAATGCTACTCCACTAGGGACCACTACTACATTATAGTATTGTACTTTTGAATCTAAAGTTCAATTTAGTTATCTCTCGTGACATTGATACTTGTTGAATGATATAATTTAACTTTAGGACGTGTGCAGAATATTTTATAGAGAATTTTTGTTACACCCTTAAATTTTCTAACATGTTAAATAAATGTGTCTTCACTTATCAAGCGAACGTATAAATTTTACTGAGATGGTGATACGTAAATATTTGATATGTAAATATTTATGATATGTAAATATGTAAAACCAGCTCTATGATCGATTTTTTTTTCAGATTCTTCAATTTTTTCGTGCTTGTGTTAGGATGTTGCTGTATTTATTCTCTCTTCAACGTGATATCCATCACGATAAAACAAGCCCTCAACCACATCATTCGGGTGAGTTTATTTGAAGTCTTACTAGGTTTCATAAACCTACTTTATTCATAACTGAAAAAAATATATTTTCCAACAATGATTATTTCAATGGATAAATTTGGGTGAACTTTGAAAATACACTCGAAAACGTCTAACAACCAAAAGTCTGAAATAAAATTAATGGATACTATGCTACCTGTACTCAAACAAGACATGGCATTATATACGTAGTTACTGATAAGAATAGTCAGTTTGTATACTAATTTTCGTTTCCCACCTAAGAAATAATTAGATTTATGCCAATTCATAAATATGTATTCAGTTAAAGTCTATTGTAGAATGGACTTTACATAAACTTTAGTTTGACCAAAAATGCATTTTGGATCACTTTTTAATATTATCAACTCAATTCATTGTTATTTATGTCTTAATTTCGATAGCTATTTCGGTTTTTTCATTGGCATTTTCGTAGCTTGTTTTAGCCTTTTGGTGGGGCCATAGACGATCAAGTAGAGGTCTCCTGTTAATCTCCGATGGCCCCACCATAACATATATCTTTGCAAATATTGATTCGAATGCTTTAATATTCCATTATTTCTCTTTCAGAATGTGGGCAAATGTTTCTCCATCATCTGCTGCCAAAAAGAAGATGATGACAGTGACTCTACATCTCACAGGTGATGTTTCTAATGTTGAATGTTTACGTATCTGATTTTGGATAAGTGATTGTAATGATTGAATGAATAAATGTGTTAAAAGGATATTACACACAACGTACGAAACTAATGAAAATATCATTACATGAAGAAACACTTTTTTTAATATACCTTTTATTTTTCATTTCATCACAGATTTCTTTTGTGATTTTCTCCAATTGCAGTAGTGTTAATGTTTTTCTTTTACATTGAATTTTAATACCTCTACTGATAAATCAATGAAATATCTGACTCTCACGTATTCTTCAGACTGCAGACAGCTCTGCAGCACATTCACCCCCCAGTATTGGCACCAGTCAGGGACTCCAGTGACATCCAGGACATGTACGGCCTGGATACGGAGAGAAAACTCTCTTCAAACATCCTCACAGTGTCAGGACAGATGCTGTCACCTAAGCAGTCGGTGAGATTCCTGCCTTTCGGAATAGTAAACGCCTAAGTTAAACCCCACGCGCTCAAGCGTCTTTTTGACGCAATTTCTTGCGTCCAGAATTGACATTCATTTTAACTCTTTTTATACGTGCTTCCAAAAGACGCATGTGTGACTACATGCCATATAGAGTTTGGGGAGGATGGTCATCAATGGTACATTGGGAACAATGGGACATGCAGAATTACTTTTTTATTTGAGGGTAATTTGTAACAAAATCTTAGTGGTAAATTAGGCATACTTCAGTGCATTCACTCGCATTGCATAAAGCGGTTGGGGTGCAGTCAGCTCTGTGTAAAAGCGAAAACGTGTTTTAGAGGTGGGAAAACTAAATTTTTCGTACTTTGTTTCAATTGTTATAAATCTGTTAATTTAACATATAATGCTTACGGCATTTTTCTATAATATTAAGTAATATGTAAAAATATGATCATATGAAAGGATTGCCTTTATACTTTTGTAGTTGAGCTGTATTCATGTTTTCAAAATGGCGTCATGGTGATCATTGGTTCAGAAAATTTGGTTAACAATGGGAGAGTTCCCTATTGTCAACCAAACCGTCTAGTTATTCCATATGAATCAATAAATATCTAGTTTTGATACAATAACGTGAACTGTAGCTTAAGAGCTTCTTGTAGAAACAGAGCTTCCAGCTGAAGCTGTACTTTCGACCATGTTCAAGGGCTTTAGCAATCTGAGGTCATCACAAAGCAGTGCATAGAAAACAAATTTCACTAATAAAAGAAAAAGACGCAGCATGATTGCAACTGATACTCCAGAGAAAGAAAAGCTTTTTGCCGGTGCCACTAAGGATAAGGCATTCGAAATCACTTCATAAAGTATCCGCCGTAGATGGCCTGTGAACTATTGTTCTTGGTCTAGTATACATAGAACTCTTAATCTAACTGATTCATTCGTCTGAAGAACTTAAATCTCTACCGAAAACGTTGGAAATGAAGATTTATGCACTTGTAGAATTTGATGCGACTTCTAAAACGTATTCTGTTGACCAAAAGCATGAAAAAGATATATATGAAATATTGATGTTAGGCGAAGATTCGAGTGCAATGAGCTTAATTTTACAAATGTTCCTGACATGGCTTTGGTGAAGCTAGAGGACATTAAACTGATATTATATGAACCAACTGAGTGTGGGACAACATAAAGAGATAATTCGAACTTGAAATTTGACCATAACCTCAACAATAAACAAGTTTGATAAACTGTCCCATCGTTCACCAGGGTATGTCCTATTGTTCACCATGGGAAATTTTTTTTTTTTTTTTCGAGTCAACAGAATATGTGATAGCATTCGAGTTAGTTTCATTTTATAAAGGAATATCTATATTACACATGGATTTTTTATTTTTCATACTTTGCCCATAGTAAATGAAACATAAATCTTTCTGTGTTTTTTGTCCCATTGATGACCATCCTCCTCTAATGCTATTTTACGATGGTGCGGGAATTGCCGCACTTCAAAAGATGTTCCTTAGGTTTCATTTATATTCATTTTTCACAGGGAATATTTGGTCAGATTGATGAATTATTAATATTAACTAAAATTTCAACTAATTGAAAAATTTTGACCCTTAAAACATCGATATTTACCGTACAAATTTGAAAGATTTGCCTGTTTACAATTTTATAAGATTTTAGAATATCCATAACAGTGTTTGAACCATTGAAGGAAGAAAAAGGGTGCGTCATACATTTGGTAAACTTTGTCCTTGGAACTAAATTTAATTATTTTAATAATGGATTCAATAAATACAATCATTTCAATTCTCTATATTTTTGAACGACTGCAATAAGAATTGAATGTTTTTGTTTATTTTTAAGATGCTGGTGAGAGGTCCTTCAATGCTGCCAATAAGACAAACTTCCTCTCCCACTGAGTACGACCCAAACAGCGTCAACATCCGAAAAGAAAACAAGAAGAACGAAAAGCGTTTCTCCACAGCACAAGTAGGGCCTCTGGCGATAGCCTCTTCCAAACTCGTGTAGAATCTAAAACAAAAGAATAAATACTAATTTGCAGGCTGCTTGAGGGACTAACCTAGTCCTGTATGCTTTTCTTTGTGCTAATATGGTTAGAAAATCTGTAATTTGAAGTATAAATTACACGTACTAGGAATTTTCGCCGCAAGAAAATTCGCCGTAAGAAATTTCGCCGCAAGAAAATTCGCCGCAAGGAATTTTCGCCGTAAATATCGCTTATGTCAAAAGGAAATTAAGTACAAGGGACTGGAGGAAGCAGTCAGAAGGGAATGTGGCTTCGTGAACAAAGCTTCGTGAACCGTCGGATTTAATGCTCATGGATGCAGAAAAGATACTACGTGAATGCAGTCACTTACCAAGGTATGTGACGAAAAATGACACAAGTACCGGTGACTGCACTCACGGATGGAAGAGGAATGTGAAGAGGTGATAGTAAATGAAGAATACCAGAATTCCTACCTAATACAAAAATCTAAGACCTCCTAGTTGAAGATCACAATCTTTTCGCTATCCTCTAAAATTGCAAGTAGCGTTATAAAAATTGATAAACATGGTAAAAAAATCAATTTAATTTGATGGACAATGAGACATAACACAAGTTGATTGTGTAATTGCATTTGGTAACAAGTTTACCAACTGATATCATGAAAAATTTTCATGACATCATCAAAATTAAGTTTTATAGAAAAATAAAGAGCAATCTAAGAACAAATAATTAAGTGTGATTGTCCATTCAATTTTATATTTTCTTTGTATGAAATTGTTATTGTTTGCTACCAAGTGTCTTGTTAAACTATTGTGACCCTCTCAATTCTAACAATTAATGTGGTGATCACTTGATTTGTCTGGGGTTCTTAAGTCGAGAGTTACAAGTCTTTACGGAAAAATTCCTTAGTGCAAAAATTCCTTAGTGCGAAATTTTTTACGGCGAATTTTCGTACGGCAAAATTTCCGGCCACGTAAATTATATAGTTTGATATATTCAATTGGAATATACTGTTATTTGTATGTAAATTATATTAATTACATATCATAATAATGACAGCTCTAGTGGTCACAATGATATTTATTGGGCAGGTGAAATGAGCACTTAATTTATCATAGAAATCTTGTATTTATTATCATAGTTAAGAGCATTATAATAGTTTAACCTTAAAGTTATTTGTTATTAGATATAGAACTATTAATTGTTGATGAGGATATTTATTCTGAAGTACTTTACCTAACTTATAGGCCAAATAATATTATTCTAACTACTTAAATACATTCCATATGTCTGAAGTAACAGTAATTTATTCAAATAAATATGTCAACTATTTTGGATATCTTTCAATTCTACATCATAACTTTTATATGTTTTACATACTGTCCTAGTTTAATGTGCCTATCTAACACAGCTTTACCATGTTAGATAGGCAGATAGGCCCAAAATCAGTCCTTCATGTTTTCATGTAGATCTCCAAAACCACGGATGACCACAACAAAAATAAAACTCGTGATTCAATCAACATCGTTATTCATTAAATAGCAGAAGTACGACAGAAAATAGAAATGATAATGGTTAGATAAAGTACAAAAGAAAGAAAAGGGAAGATAATGGCGAGATAAGAACCAACCAAAGAAATAAAAAACACAAAAAGAAATGCCAACTAAAATCCTGGTTTGTACTTCTCATTTCGGACAATTCTTCTGAAGTAAGTTTACTGTATATTTTCTGTTTAGAAGTTACAAGTCTTATCCATTCAATGCTTATTATTTATATGTATCGATTTTCATCTCAGTTTACCAATTTCACACATCGAAAAAGACACTTTACTAATTGTTATGCTTGTAGATATTTTGAAATTGGCCTTGAAATTTTAAAATAATTCGAAATTTTGAAATTTTAAAATAATTTCAAATTTTGAAATTTTAAAATAATAGCAAATTAAAAACAGAGATTTATGAAATTAGAAACATGTACATCATCATCTGATAGTACATCATTACAGTGACTCTTTTCTCTGATAGTACATCATCACAGTGACTCTTTTCTCTAATAGTACATCATCACAGTGACTCTTTTCTCTGATAGTACATCATCACAGTGACTCTTTTCTCTAACAGTACATCATCACAGTGACTCTTTTCTCTGATAGTACATCATCACAGAGACTCTTTTCTCTGATAGTACATCATCACAGTGACTCTTTTCTCTGATAGTACATCATCACAGTGACTTTTCTCTGATAGTAAATCATCACAGTGACTCTTTTCTCTGATAGTACATCATCACAGTGACTCTTTTTTCTGATAGTAGGTACATCATCACAGTGACTTTTCTCTGATAGTACATCATCACAGTGACTCTTTTCTCTGATAGTAAATCATCACATCGACTCTTTTCTCTGATAGTACATCATCACAGTGACTCTTTTCTCTGATAGTACATCATCACAGTGACTCTTCTTTCTGATAGTACATCATCACAGTGACTCTTTTCTCTGATAGTACATCATCACAGTGACTCTTTTCTCTGATAGTACATCATCACAGTGACTCTTTTCTCTGATAGTACATCATCACAGTGACTTTTCTCTGATAGTACATCATCACAGTGACTCTTTTCTCTGATAGTACATCATCACAGTGACTCTTTTCTCTGATAGTACATCATCACAGTGACTCTTTTCTCTGATAGTACATCATCACAGTGACTCTTTTCTCTGATAGTACATCATCACAGTGACTTTTCTCTGATAGTACATCATCACAGTGACTCTTTTCTCTAATAGTTCATCATCACAGTGACTCTTCTCTCTGCTAGTACAACATCACAGTGACTCTTTTTTCTGATAGTACATCAACACAGTGACTCTTTTCTCTGATATTACATCATTACAGTGACTCTTTCCACTGATAGTACATCATCACAGTGACTCTTTCCTCTGATTGTACAT
>CANNZV010002331.1:23-77688 GCA_947561585.1 Caprella mutica | reverse complement strand
CAACCTCATTACCATCATTCACAACATTTTCAACTGTATTCTCTTTTCAATGACATTGCCAGATTATATTGTTAATTGAATTCCATGTCTTTTTAATGCCACTATTGTCATACATTTTAGTAGACCGTATCTTAATTGTTAACTAATTCCTGTATCTATTATAGACATCGGCATATTTCCTGCCCTTCCTGTAAAGAAGATATAAATTATGGCCCTACTTATGGCTCTAAGAATATTCCCAGAGAGATTAGGTACTGATAAGATTTATTTCTATTTACAATGAACAGAAAACTGTAATAATGATTCCTAATAACTTCACAAGTTATTTAAGGATATTATTTATTGATCAAATAAGTACTATTACAGTTCCCCGAGATATTTTCTGGTTTAGTTACGAAAATATTATCAATTAACTAATGATAGTTACCATCAGTTCGTGTAAACTTATAAATCAAATTGATAGAGAGTTAACATTCGTCAAGAAATCTAGAGAATGAGTATTATTTTCGAAATTAAGAAAGTGGAAGTTGAGATCATTAACAAATTCACGTCTATAGGCAGAGAAAACTGCATTTGTTCCATTTCTGTACCATATCACCACGAAGAGGTCTGTACGCATATTATAACAAATAAAGGAGAATCCACCGATTGAACATTCAATAGTAATGATCATTCAATAGTAACAATCCCAATATACTCCAAACAAAAACACAAAGAATCAAAATGATTCGCACGCAAATTAAACCCCATAGAAATGCCACCCCTCCCCTCCCTCTTCCATTTTTTAATTTGGTGAAACCATTTAAAAACAACATGCTAGCTTTTAACATCATTAACAGAGACATTGCTTAAGTTAATGCTCGCAATTTTCCCCTGACAATATGGAATTCCTAACAATTCAATTAACAGCATCAATTTTATTTGGCAGTGAATGAATATTCAAAAAAAATAATTCGGAATTGCTTTAAATTTGTAGAACTAAGGTTATATAACATATAACAGTCAACAGAAAAGAAATCGACCAAGTATCCTGTTCATAATTAATTATTTAAGAAATTTTCACATTCTACTTTCACTCTTTCTAAGATTCAATAGAAGAACAAGGCAGCATTCCAACTTATCAGGTGTTATCGTAAATTTAATGGTAATTAGGTATATAATAGGTTCACTTATAGGTACGAACCTAATGGTTTTTTGGCCCAGTTGCGAAATACGACTCCTTTGAAATACAAAAATTCGATCCGACTGCTCGATATTAAAATATTCTGACATGTGATAAAGAGACAACTAAAACTTAGTTTAGGTTTCATTTAAAAATGTAGTTCATTCTAAATCGTAGTTTTGGTTATATGTATAAATTTCTCATCCTAACCTAATCATATCATAAACCTCACCCAAACATGCTATTATCCTATTATATTTTGCAAAGATGAGTCGTGTTTCATAACTGGGATATAAAGGCCGTCTTTTAAATTCATTGATCCGACTCCTCACATGGTAATTAAATCGTATCTCTTCAGTATTACGGTGACCGGAGAATTCGTCGTGGGGTATTTCGCCGCCGGAATTTTCGCCGTTGGAAAATTTGCAGTTAGGAATATTCGCCGTGAGGAATATTTAAATAATTCTTAAATAATATGTAACTGAATATATTTATTTCTATGTATGTTAATAACTATATGGAAATAATATATATAATAATATAAGGCAAAACATATTATATTCCTATTTATTCCTCATATTACGTTAGAATCGCAGAAACGAATATTTATATGGACTCTAAAGTATAGAAATGAATGGAATTTTGGTTTAGAGAGATCACATACACTCACAAGAGAGATATTAAAAATGTAGCATTCTTATCAGTGTACTACCTTGAAATATTTGTGACCTGCACAACAATTCAGATTTCAAGAGGAAAACCGTACAATGTAATACCGAATAAATAATAAAAAAAATCAATAATTAGGTAGGTATGAAACCATCAATAACTCGGAATAGTGCAATAATTAGAAAATCTTTATCTTAAATTCACAATATTAAACACACAGGAACACATAACACATTTAAGAGGAAGTGACGCAAACCGACTAAGATTAGCCAAAAAACAGCTGACTATCACTAGTGATCTTATTCATCTTTACTGAACATTTTTTAACAAAGAAATTAGCTTCGACTATTTAGTCAACCAATCAAAACACTCTAAATGTTATACAGCGACCTCACGTGACACAAAATTATACGATTACTGATTAAAATATAAATTGCATATATGAACAGTTAACATAAATTTTTGGCATCATAGTTTCATCAGATAGACAATATTACATAATCACCTACAATTAATATTTACAATTATAAATTCTTATATTAGTTATTTAACAAATTGGTTTACTTTATAATTATCAATATTTTATATAAATACTTATTGGTATTTGAATAGTTATGTCACGGCGAATATTCCTCACGGCGAATTTTCCTAACTGCGAATTTTCCTACGGCGAAAATTCCGACGGCAAATTTGGCGAAAATTCCTAGAACCCAGTATCACTACGGGGAGAAATTCAGGGGAGTTGCTTTTCATGACAGCTATATAGAGACGATATTAATTTACATTCAAGTATTAGTAATGAAATCATTTGAATTCATTAATAATTAGAATAGATATAATAACAAATTTTTGTATCATAGTTACATAGATCGAGGTGTCGTATATAATTTTTATATTTGGAAGGTGTAGTATTTCATGACAGCCATCATTAAAAACACACAAAACCCCTTATTTTCCATTGGAGGGAGTCGTATTTCGCAACTGGGCCGTTTTTTCTTCAGGATAATGGTATTTAGATACCGGTATAGATAGCCATTTATAATATGTCTAAAAGCTTTATAATAGTTTTGAATTGGTATGAGCCTTCTTCTTTGCTTGAAATTCAGAGGATAGAAGAAAGAAGGGGAAAAATTGCAAACTATATCTATTTAACCTAACCAAATTTGATATGGTTTGCAGTTTTGTAATCAGTAACCTCAGTTCTAATGAATAGAGTAAAAAAAAATTATAGTGCACAGGACCTTTAATGCGGTTCTAGATCAATTCGCCGAAAACATATTCGCCGTACGACACATTCGCCGAAAATAGACAATTTTTAGCAGACTGAGGTTTACTACAACAATTCGAGTTTATCGAACATCCTGTGTTAAAATAGTTATTTAAAATTGATCAAATTTTTAGTAACTATAAATTAAACGGTAATTAATTGTCTAATTTTAATGCCATAAAAATGTTTGCTCTTAGTCCCATTATGAAATTTTCTGAATAAATCTAGTAGTATTTTTTAAATAATAAATATTTAATCCATTTATTCTAACATAAACTTTTCTATTTTTTAAAAGGAGTTGCTGAACAAAATTGATTTTGACTTTATTTTTTGTACTCAAATACATTTCTCCATATTGTCAATATTTTATTCAAGGAATAGTTATATGAATATTCTTAAAACCTAGAAATAAATCTGTTTTGATTATTATACACAGAAAACAAGATTTACATAGAATTAATAAACTGACACAATTAATGCAGCAATAATATTATAAATGAGTTAATTAATTAAGTTAACGTAAATACCATAAAGTTAAACCAACAATATGTAGAATATTGTAAAGAAATTTATACGCTTATATGTACATTCTTCTATATGTAATATCATCTGGACAAATGAGATAATTTTGTTTACCTCTTTAAATATCAAGCACAAATCATTACTATGAGAGTCATAAATATTGTGAAATAAGATGATTAATTAACTGTATGTATCGATTCATATTATAATGGACAAAAAGATGAAAAAATAAAATAGAATAATAATAAACAATATAACAGCATTAAGAAATATATCAAGTTTTAATAATATAATTAAAGGAAAAAGCATTTACTCATAAAAAAACATGATAATCTAAACTTCAAATTTTCAGGGGAAATTATGGAGTAGATTATCTGCTGAATTCAAAGCTGCAAACCTTTTCTTTTTATCTGTAAAATTTTATAAAGTTTTCAGAGGATAGGAGATGTATTTTTAATTCACAATATATCCTACGTTTGTCACAGAAATCATTGATGATCAGAGGTGAATTTCTAAGCGACTCCCAAAGCTCGTGGTAATGAGGTGCTCAAAATTGAACAAAAGAATGGCGATATAATGAGCGGGAAAAGTCAGTCCACGGTAATGGTTCAAAAAGTCCAGTTTTAAACTACATTTTAAAAAGAAGCCATGTATATGAATTAAATGAAAGTTTGCGGTATATTCCGAATCACTTAATAATGTTGAAATTATGCTGCAGCTAACATTGAAACATGTAGAACGGTTAATGACTGTTGACCCATCCAATATTGTTAAATCGATCAGTGTTTCCCACAAGGTGTTATAGGAGTAGATTATATAACAAATTAGTATAAAATATAACATATTCTTTTAAATAAATAAAATCAATTTTACATAGTACAGTGAAACTTCTGAGTTATGAAGTACAGCAAAACCTCACTTTAAACCAGCCTCCTAGTAGACAAACCTCCTATTAGACCAAGAAATTTTTGAACACCTGACAGTTATTCTAGTGTAAATATTACAAGGAGTAATAATTACAATACTGTTCGTACCTTAATTACCTAGTTTAATATACTAACTTTACCTATCTAAAGTACCTACCTTACCTAATCTGAAACACTAACCTTACCTAATCTATTATTTTAACCTTTAAAGATAAATCCCTAATTTGACTGATGTATTAGGTATATTTTTTTATGCTGTGTTTAGGATGAAACATAAGGCAGAACCGGTTTCATATTCAATGGTAGAGTCTGTGCTAAAAATAATTGATGTGAAAAGTTACAGAAAACTAGATACAGTGACGATTATTATAATTTCATAAAATGATAATTTGATTAAAAAAATAGTATTTTCATTCTAATTGAAACAAAAGAATTTCATACTGTTTCTAAATTTGTTTCCCTTCAAAATTAGTATGTTTGTCACCATAATTTGGCATTAAAGTGTTAATAAACTAAAAGAGCAAGCGAAATGTTAAAGTAACCGCTTCACTTTTAGAGAAAACGATGTTGGTCTAGTAGGAAACTACTGAAGTGAGTTTCTTACTAGACCAAACAAACTTGGAACGTAACTCTGGTCTACTACGAGGTTTTGCTGTATTGGTTACTTCATAACTGAGAGCCTCTTCGTAACTCGTGTGCAGTGGTAGTTTTCTGTGATAGAAATCATAGAGAATTTTGGTCTTGAGGGATAACTATGACAAATTTTATTCTTATTCGTATGTGGACTAAATTTTATACAAAATTGGGGCATTGAAACAAATTTAGGTAAATATTGTGGAAAATAAATAATTACAATATAGAACATTTTTTAATGAAAATTACAGTCTCAATCCAATAGTGGGTTTTTGAAATCTTCTCCACCAGATACTGGACACTAAACCATCTTATAATATAATTATCTATTATAGAATAATACTCTATTATAGAATAATACTCTATTATAGAATAATACTCTATTATAGAATAATACTCTATTATAGAATAATACTCTATTATAGAATAATATTCTATTGTAGAATGATACTCTATTATAGGGATCAATTGATCCCCGGTCAAAAGATCCCCGGTCATTTGATCCCCAGTCATATTTTTTGTTGGCTCATATATTTAGCATACAATAATTATAGAATTATAGAATAATACCCAATTATAGAATAATACCCAATTATTAGTAGTATCCTATAATTGGGTACTTTCCTATAATTGGGTAATATTTTATAATTGGGCATTATCCTAGAATTGGATTTATCCTATAATTGAGTAGTACCTTATAATAATTGAGTAATATCCTATAATTGAGTATTATCCTATAATTGAGTATTATCCTATAATTGGGTATTATCCTATAATTGGGTATCATCCTATAATAATTGGGTATTATTCTACAATAGAGTATTATCTTATAATATGGTAGTGTCTGGTGGAGAAGATTGCAAAAACCCACTATTGGATTGAGACTGTAAATTTCATTTAAAAAATGGATTGTCATACTTGCAATTTTCATTTTCACTTCTGCAATATTTCCACTTCTGCCAATTCATTTTTCATTTCTGCCAATTCATTTTTCACTTCTGCCAACTTCACTTGTAAAAGGTATAGTTATACCTCAATAGTAACGCTTTCTATGATTTAAAAAAAAAACTACTTCATAACTCAGGAACATTTCACAATTTAGGTTCTTCATTACTGCTGTGTTTCATAAAAAAAGACTTCATAACTCAGGAGTTTTACTGTAATTAAAATGAATCTTCTCTGCACCGTATATTTGGTGTCTGGAAAACTGCCAGGCGTAAAACTGTCGAAGCGGAAAACTGCCAGGCGGAAAACTGCCAATCACTTATTGGCAATACATGTATATTTTTTGACTTTCTGAAATATTCTTTAGTTATAAACACATTTTAATTTATAAAAAACGGCGTTAGTCCTTCTTTAAGAGGTTAAGGGGATATTCATTTTTACAGTAATAACTACATAGAATACTTAAATAATATGTATGGAATACTTAAATAATATTCAAAGAAAAATAATATTTCAACAGATCTACTTTATTAAACACTCAGTAAACCAAACTTCAGTACACATAAAGATTTTATAATTACTATTTTTTAACTTATTTTCAAAGTAACATAAATTTTAAAAGCATGTTCAGTTACGCTATATAGTCTCTTGTTTTTAATTTCCTATTGACGTCAGCAATATAGCCTTTGGTTCCGAAGCAAACGTTAATCTCTGTGTACTGATTTGTGAATACTAGATAAATTAGATATTCTCACAATAATTTAATTATATAAATTATACAATAAATTAAGTGAATGTTAAATCAACTTATATGTATGTAAAATAGTTATTACATTTACATTTTTATTATCCATATCATTAACACACCCAATTCATTTTAACAATTTTCATTTATATATAGAAAGTATTATTAATCAATATGCAACCAATTCGATCGAGTGAAATTGTCAGAGAAATAGGTGCAGTTTAATAATCATTGATGTTGGGTTGTAAATTCTAAATATTTCACGATCATCGATTACAGTTTTTTATTGTGAGTACAAGTGAATATTAAGCTTCCCTACAAACAATTCCATGTGTATACCATGTGGCACTTACACATTTAAATCATGTGTATACCATGCATATTTTTAGAAATGGATACCATATTTATTACATGTTGTTTTACGTGGTAATATGGTAAATTATATGTGGTTACCATATGTTATAAGTATGGTATTTAACATGTTGCTATGAATGTGGTAATTAACACTTGGTAAACACCTGTTATAAGTATGGTAATTTACATGTGGATATGATGTGGTGTATACAATCTCTATTTGATATGTTTTTTATGATATGGTTTTAAAATGGCATAACCACACGTTAATTATGTGTTTTTATGATGGTTAGATTGGTGCAATGTGGATAACACATATTCATACTCCATTGCCACATTAAAACCATTAAACCACATGGTAAATATGTGTATGCAATAGAGAATGGTTTGCAGGGTTGAAGACTTGTTCAATTCTCAAATTATAAACACAAAACGAAATAATTAGACACTAAACCCGTTATGAACTGATAATGTAAAGACGCGTTGTGTAAACAATGAAATTGTACTCTGACCCTAATACAATTATTCCTTTGTTTCTTCTCTTAGTATTTTCTAAGAAAGGTTATATTTTCAATTTCTATATTGTAACTGATTAATTTCTTTAAAATTGATCTAATTAGGTATTTAATATATTTTTCTAATCAATTTGTGTACATTTAACTATTATTTTTATTTTGTAAAAATGAATATCCCTTTAACTCCTTAACGAAAGGCGAACGGCTTTTTTATAAATTAAATGTCATTATTGACTAAACTGATTAAATTGCCAATAAGTGACTGGCAGTTTTCCGTGTACCGTATATTTATCAATAACATTAATTATTATTGATTCTCACAAAGTGACAACTACATTTTAATGAAAAAAAATTCCTATTTAAAATTATACGATCAAATAATCTTACAAATATATTCATTTAAATTTGAAGGAATATAAAAAAGGTATTAGATTTTATTTCCGTTCCGTATAAACCGATTAACAAGACTGAGATGATGTACTGCGGCTCCTATATAATAAATGGTAATAATTTGTATTACTAAGTAATAATTGTTGACTTTGAATCTCCCTACACAGTAATATGATCTTAATGATTTCAGAAAAAATGTAATAAAAAGTGTTTGTTGAATATATTAAAGAATAATTCCAATGTTCTCCTATATTGCTTCAATGTTGTTACAATGTTTATAATGTGTAAAATTGCAACGCAATTGTGACAATGTTTATAATGTGTAAAATTGCAACGCAATCGTGACAATGTTTTTGTTTCTGAAAATACGTAGGTACAGCTATAATGTCAACAACAAGATATGTTGGCAAAATTTTTTTGACATTGTATTGTATTTTATGATGGTATTGAAGCTAAATTGATGTAACATTGCTTTATTATTGAAGCTAAAGTTAATTATAAATGCTTCTGAGCAAGATTTCAATTCTTCATGTGGTCTTGGAATGATTCATCTTTTGGTATATCATTAAAAGTCTTGCATAATGTATACAATGCATTCCTAGATATGATGTAAATTGCGGTATCCGACGGATTTGCCGAAAGCGAATTCGTCGAAACCAAATTCACCGAAAACAAATTCGCCGAACCAGATTCTCCGAATACGAATTTGGCGAAACAGATTCGGTGAAGTGAGGATTTGCCGAAGGGAAAATTTGCTCAAATACTTATTTAAAAAATAAGTATTTAAGTATTACCTTACTACCAATCCTTACATTGCTACCAATCCAATCCTTACTACCAATCCTTACCTTGCTACCAATCCTTACCTTACTACCAATCCTTACCTTGCTACCTATCGTTATCTTGCAACCAATCCTTACCTTGCTACCAATCCTTACCTTACTAGCAATCCTTACCTTGCTACCAATCCTTATCTTGCAACCAATCCTTATCTTGCTAACAATCCTTACCTTACTACCAATCCTTACCTTATTACCAATCCTTACCTTGCTACCAATCACCACTCCAATTCACATGCTACATACGAGATGACACAAACGGTCTCAAAAAAGATTATGCAGAATGAGTAATAATTTAAAATCATTTATAGAATGATTAATGATCAATTACTAAAAAGAAACAAGGACTGTTAGGTGCAGCTCCACTTCATGAATAATTGACTTTTATAAAATCGAAAACTGTGCAATTTTTTAATTCGAGCAATTTTGTTTATTCGAGCAATTTGATAATAATTCGAGCAATTGTTCATTCGAGCAATTGTTTTTCGAGCAATTGTCTTTCAAGCAATTGTTTTCGAGCAATTTACCTTGAACCATGAAATACTTTGCATCCCTAAACTTGCGGTACTAGGACAGAGGACAGATTGCGGTACTAGGACAGAGGATCGAAAGACAAAGTATCGAGAAACAAAGCATCGAAAGACAAAGTATCGAAAGACAAAGTATCGAAAATTCGATCGAATTTATAATAATGGAGAATTGCTCGAATAGAAAATTGATCGAATGAAAAATTGATCGAATGGAGAAATCTTTCTTTAAAAATAACATACATTACATTAGTTATACATAACTTGAAGTATGAATTTTGTTCATTGACCGACAGCTGGGCCCAATTCAATTGCATGCGTCCGACAATTGGACTTGCCGAATATTGTGCCGAGGACATTTGGGCCCGTGGCAATTGGGCCCCAATACAATTGAGCCTAGTACAATTGATCCCCAAGAAATTTGGGCCCAGGGCCACTATATATTGATCACATTAATAAAATGGTTACAACATACACTATAGAGAAGCTTTACTTTGTTATTACAGTAGCAAATTAAGTTGATACCATAGACTCTGATAAAAGTGGACTCTGTTACAACCCGGAGAATTAAGATTTTGCCTTTCTATAAAAGAACACTGCATGTCTGATATTTAACTTTTACTTAATACTTCATTAAGGTTTATTTCGTCGATATGAAGGCCATTCAGAAGAAATAGACAAAATCCTCATTTCAAACCATGTGTGTGGTTTGAACATGGAAGTTTGAACCGTGTTTCAAACCGTGTTTCGAGCGATGCACAACAGAACTCAATATCGTCACCCTACTATTTTTAATTTAGAGCAAGATTAGAGAGCAAGATTACGTTTAAATTAAATTTAAACATGCAAATACAGAAAATCAAGATTGCACAAAAAAGTGAAGAATGTTTTAATAGTTTTCTTATGTGCTCAATTATCTTGGCCCCAAAAATTATTGTCTTAGGGCCCAATTGTCATGAGCCCAAATGTTTCGGGCTCAATTGTAGGTGGACTCATTTTGTCTATATTTTGTCCTCAACTTTTTTATGCCTTTTCCTTTTTATGCTATATGTCCTTCTATTTTTGTCTTTCTATACTTTCATTTTCTATATTTTGTCTTTCTTTACTATATCCTTCTACACTTCGTCTTTTGATACTTTGTCTTTCGATACTTTGTCTTTCGATACTTTGTCCGCACACCGTAAATACATAATTGCATCCCTAGATATGATCTAAATTGCTTTACTAGGTATGAAATACTTTGTATCCCTAAACTTGATGTAAATTGCGAGTCTATGACATTTCGTCCACGGATAATTCGTCCACGGACAATTCGTCCACGGATATTTCGTCCACGTATTGCTTAATTTTGTATTTTAAAGTGTATATGGGATATATTTCACAAAAATGTTCACTATTACATTAATAGGCATGTATAATAGGCACAAATAAAAATGTTTACCCTTCGATTAGTTATGAAATTAGACATGATAAACGGTTTAACTGTATATTTAAGTTATATTTCTCCTTTAATATTTTGCATAAATAAATAATGAGTTATGAGTATCCAAAATATGGAACTGAAATAACAGGGTGAAATGAAATAATTACAATAGGTAAATAATAATGAATATATATATGGTTTTATTATGAGCCCGAAAATATGGAACAGTACAATAGCATGGACGGTTTTACGTTTAAATAATTAAAGGCAACACTAGAAAGTACCAATATCTAGCTAATTTTTTGTAACATAATTCATTACCAATCACTTGTTAAGTAGTATATTATATACTTGTATCATGTATGAATTTTTATTCAATCACTGTTAAAAAATGTGTTATAAAAAAGTAATTTCTGTACCAATATTGCTTCTAATAACCTAATCTGAGTAATAATATTGATGTTCATTGTAGTTATTGTTATTATGTCCACTATTTTCTATGTTTATATACTCTAATAACTTCGAGAGATGCCTCGCTATTATTACAGATTTTATAAGACAATGGAATAATAAAAGCAAGGCCTGCCTGCATATCATTAAAAAGTTTTCAGTTATATTATTTTACTGTTGCCGGCCAGTATATGAGCAGGAGAAGAATATTACAATAAGAATTATGGCAAAGACCATGAATTTATAATTACCATCAACAAATGGTGTTTTCTACTTTTATATTTCAAAATATATGTAAATAATGTTCAATATAAATTATAGACACATTTTAAATATAATACAAAATAAAGCAGTTCGTGGACGAATTATCCGTGGACGAAATGTCCGTTGGACGAAATGTTCGTGCACGGTAAATTGCATCCCTAGATATGATATAAATTGCATCTCTACACACAGAGAAAGGATTAGTTGAATCAAATCATATTTGATTTGTTTTGACTAAATTTTATGGTTTATCTGTGCGCCTACCTACACTGAAAGAAAAGTGTACTTAACCGAACCTATATATAGTTTCATACAAACCACAATGTTGGTCGTTTTTAAACCATACTACAGCTGTGGTTTGAATCAAACATCATGAATTTATAATGTAATTTTACCTACATGCATTTACTTTATCTTACCTACATCGATCACCATTCTAACTACAGCTGGTTGTCTATTTTACCAACATGCATGCAATTCAAACCTCATGTAAAAGAATTTTTAACTGATAAACTAATCCTTCAAACTACAGTTGTTAAGCTATTTTACCTACATGCATTTTATTTTAGCCACTTGGATAATGTTTACTTTAGCTACACTCAATTACAAAATACTGTAGTAATCAAATTCATAAGAATTCATATATAATACAGCATGAAGATTAACTATTAAATATAGAGTGATAATACTTCTGTTAAGTTAGTTAAAATAGATACAATATAAATAATTAAATTGGATATTTAGCAAATCTTTCCATATTTAACAAATCATTGTAATAAAACTCAAAATTAATTAATTACATTTAATATAAAATGAACAATTTCAGAAACACACATTACTAGGTAAACATTAGTAAGTAGAAAATTATAATAGTTTCTCAGAAGCTATAAAAATTGAATAAGTTACCAATTTATGTATTATTAAAAATGAATAAAATATTCAAGAAATATAACAATTCTATTAACTCATTTAATAGATTACTAAATTTGAGATCACACCATCAAAGGAGAAACTGCAACTAGATTATAACTCGAAGATTAAAGAAGAATTTATATATAGTTATGTTTAAAAAGGCCCAAATAAAGCTTCCTTGTAGCTCCAAGATTTAAGTACCCAAACAAATAAAAAGTCATTTAGTAGTTCATGAACTGAATTGTTCACAGCTAGCTATTTCTCAAAGCAACTCACCAAATCAGTGACGCATGGAGCTTTCATAACATAACATTGAAAGAATATCGTACAATTATGTTCACAGTAAAGTAAAAAAATGTTTCAGCACTCCTTGCAATATTGCAAATTCAAAACTTGGAATAGTTTAAAATGCTACATCAATCGCCTTCAAAAAGTGTTGGCACCGAAAACATAATGTCATCAGAGGATTCAGAAGACTTTGAAGATGGGTGGCTGGAATGAGACTAAGAAGGAAGATTACTTCTCTAGCCAAGCTATCCTCTTCAATAGTTAGCCATATGACTGAAAAGAAAATTACAAAGCATCAATTAATGAAGATCTTTCCATTCATAGTTAGCTAGAAGTCAAATAAATAGGTAAAACTTACAGAAACTTACCTCTAAAAGTTAACACCAACATCATCAGCAGTTGGTGGCCTCAATCTCTTGTTGTTGTGATGATGTTAGCAAAAGTAGGCAAGCCACCCCAAAAGTCTTCATTAGAATGTCTCTGGTGTCTGCAAAAAATATGGAATTAGGAAATTGTTGAGAATAGTTAGTACAATTGAGAGATTAAGGCTAATTAATGACTAGCTATGTAGCAATGATTACCAAAAAAACTAAAATTCACAATGAATATAATGATAATTGACTTAATTGTTAAAATAATCATCCGCAAGAGATATAAACAGTCTTAGATTAGGTAACAGCAAGAACATATTTCCTTTATCCAATGGACTTCTCTAAATTAGAATTAAATATAGTAGATTTGAAAGCAGAGAATGAATATAATTGAATGAGAAAAATAATCAATTAGCTATCATGCAGCTATTGATGACAACATAGAATTAAATGTAAAGAAGTAGTACTAGCTACTGAATTTCAATCACTTTGTAGCTACTGTTACCAAAAATTCATATCATATTTCTCTGGAAAAGAGCCATATGAAAGTCATGGTATCTATAAAAAGTTAAAATTCTATAGAAGCAGTGGGAGATTCTGAAATTTAGGTTGATTTCAGAGAGCATTTCAGTCTCGATTAATTAAATTGTTATCAAGATTGCAAGAGTCAGAAAGTAACTATCTCAAATCAAATCTGCTGAATATTAATTTTTTAAAAATTTTCTGTGCAAAAAATACTTATTTTCTTCAATTTAAATTTATTTTGTTGAAAACAGAATGCAAAATAGAGAATTTTAGAACAATTTACCAGTTTCAGTAGTCTGGTGTTTAAATTAAAATATTTGATAGAAAAGAATACACTATTTAAAAATCTATTTGGCATACAGGTTACAATTGAATATATTAAATGCACTGGATTTTAAAAATCCCATTAACTGATCATCATATATCAGAGTCCATAGAAACTGATCTCAAAAAAATCTATTTTCATTATTGTTCTCAACTTCTCATTGAAATAAAAGTAAAAGAAACTTAAAGATAATTTTCACAGAAAAGGATAAAAAAATATTCCATATTCTGCAGACTGCCAACAGAACAATCAAGTCCTCAGAGATAATTATGAAATTTAGAAGATAATTATTAGTCTGTAAGTGGTGCACAGAATTAGGTACTCTTACTTTTCAAAAAAAAAATCTCGAAAAAACCAGAAAACAAATTAATTTAATTGGCTAGTCTTCCATGCACTAGATATTTAGATAACTGACTAATATTATTGATTTAGCAATTTTCACTCACAATATTGAAGGCAAAATAGTGATATATAAAGAATATTAATTTATGAGAAAAGAAAAAACAACCAAGTTTACCATCAAATACAATCTGGGAGAACTGGTGAAAAAATTGGAGAGTTCATGGACCACATAATTTTACTTTGGCATCAGTCTGTATTTTAACATTATCTGTGCAAACAGTTATTGATTTCTTCTCTTATATACATGTATTTTTCTTAGAAGAGAAGGAAAACATGGAGGATTTCATGGAAAGCACTTTACCAGTTTCTGCAATCTGGCCAGGGCAGAGAGTCAGAAATTAAGAGTGACACTGTGGCAGACAGTCTGACAGAGACTTCAAAAAGTTTTCACCAATATATTATATTGTAATTAGGATTATATAGAGCAAACTAAAGATTATAATCAGCTGCCTAAAGGCTATGCTGCAATGTATTGGAGATTTTGCCTTGGACCTTTTCCAATTATAAATAGGTAGGCTGATTTTCTATTTTTCAGAATGAATTGCTCACAGAAAACTCTTCTAGCCTATTTTATGTTCTGATATATATAGCTATTTCTATAAATTTAAGCACTGGACATAGCTGAAATTAAATTAAGGTTACTACCAAATTACGCACCTACCTTCTTTGATATTTCACTGAAACTGACGCGCCACTCCAGTTTCCCGCCTGATTTACATTAAATTTACCTACATGTGATTAATAATTTCATAGTAATACTCTAACTACATAGACGACGGTTATATATACTGACAAAGAAAATAATTTACCCTCATGCAAGTTTAATTTTGATTTGTATTGTAAGTAAGGTGAACTGACATAGATTATGCGTATTGCTAACCAAAGAAATATAAAATTTTACCTACATTTTGTGAGTTTATACTGACTAGAGAATTGAACCACATGCTGTAGTTCATCTACACCTAGCACATAACAAGAATTAACTATTTTAGCGTATAATCAACCCACAATGAGTTAAACTACAGTGTGTTGTTTGATGACCAAAAATTATTTCTCTCAGTGTACGTGGTGAGTTGCAGGTACTATCTAAAATGAGTTAAATTGACGTTGGTTAAAACAACACACATGTGAGTTGATTATTTTTAATTTCCGATGGTCACAACAACTATCTGTGATAGTCAAAACTACTCATGATAGTTGAACCGATTATATGTAATGGTTATAACAACTACAGAACAAGGTTAGATCAACTACTTGTGTATGTTATATCAACTACTCTTGTTGGTTATATCAACTACTCGTGTAGGTTATATCAACTACTCGTGTGGGTTATATCAACTACTCTTGTTGGTTAAATCAATTACTCGTGTAGGTTATATCAACTACTCGTGTAGGTTATATCAATTACTCGTGTAGGTTATATCAACTACTCGTGTAGGTTATATCAATTACTCGTGTAGGTTATATCAACTGCTCGTGTAGGTTATATCAACTACTCTTGTTGGTTATATCAACTACTCGTGTAGTAGTTGATTTAAATAACTCCAATATGTCAGTTGATAAACAGGTAGGTTAAATAAATCAATTAACCAGGCTAGATTACAAAAACAAATGTTGATAGAATAAATCTTTGATATGCTGCAATTATACTATAACTTAATGAACAATTTAAAGCCTTTATGTTCTAAACCATATTTTAGTGCAATTCATCTTAATCATAGGCACTGATATAGAAATATGCTAATAGAATTAGCAAGGTCAAATTGAAAACGAAATATAAACAATTCAGTTTTAGATTTATTTATTTAGAAGTACAATTTGAAGGTTGCAAAATCCTTTAATAAGAGATTCGTATTTAAATATATATCGAATAGAAATTCTTAATATCATTTATATACATTATCAATAACATCACTTACTACTTTTGTGATAAGATAGCGACAGCTTAAATTTTCTTTTCAAGACAGGTCATTCTTTTCATGTATGGAATCCCTAAAAGCATATGAAAATGTAAAAGCTAATCATATTGCAAATACATATTTAAAAATCATCTAACAGTTTCGAATAAATACTTTGAACTAGCATAATAGTTCCTGAATCATTCTAAAGAATTGAAGAGGACTCCGATGGCTGATGACGTTGATCTACTCCATCAATTCTTCATCAAGATCTGAAAGCAGATTCAGGAAATATAGCAAATTATATAGTAAAAAATGAAGAGAATTATTTACTGAGAATTATTTCACATAGGTAAATCATTTATATAAAATGTTGAACTATTTATAAATCTATAGATGTAGTATAAATTTAGCTCTAATAAATGCAATGGATTCTCCTTGCTAATCCTCATAATTTTGTTCATTATACACTCTTAATTTAGACTTTAATTAAATACCAACAATATAAAAAATATATCAAAAGGCTCACCTCTAGTTGGAGTTCTCACTGCCAAATCCCTGGATGGTATTCTCCTTATTTGCTCCCAGGAAGGAGTTCTGCCGAATTCCTCCCTGGAGTGAGTTCTCTCTATTACTTCCCTGGAGGGAGTTCTACCAGCTACCTCCGTGAATGGAGTTCTTCCAGCTACCTCCCTGGAGAGAAATCTTCAAGGTACCTCCCTGGAAGGAGTTCTTCTAGCTACTTCCCTGGAGAAAGTTCTTCCAGCTACCTTCATGGAGGGAGTTCTCTGTACTACTTTCCTTGAAGAAGCTTTCCCAACAACCTCCCTGGACGGGTGTTCTCCCGGTCATAGAAAACTAGAGTCAAGAAGGTAAATTGCGGCACTCTAATTAACTGCGGTCTCTTATCTCAGAAACATTAATAACCTTCATGGCTTCAAAGCACTCGTGAAATAAATAGAACCAATCAAAAATTGAACTTATCATGATAGTCAACAGTTCAATATATAGCTAAACTAATTTCAGATGGATTTTGAGACTTTCTTAATAGGGCCGCAATTAGAAATTAAAGAACTGAATTTACCTGTGTAATCCTACCTATAGGTAGACTAACTAGTTTTGAAATATATAAATTATCAGAACACTTTACTTAAGATACTAGGATAAGTTCCGAATTATCGGACGGTTCCACATTTTCGGTCACCTAAGAAAAACTATATAAAATAATTATTCAACTTTTATTTTAATTAGCTATCGGGTAGCTACACACTGAGAATGGTTTTGTTAAATTTACAAAACGTATTTTGTCGATAACATTTGGTTATGGCAATGGAAATTTTTTTGTTATATTAACCATCAATTGAGTTAAATCAGCAATAAAATATTGTTCAAAGATTTCTTCACTACAACAAAATATTTTTTTAAGTTAATAGTACAATTTTTGTTATGGATTATTGGTAAGGTTACTAAAAAGGTTTGTTCATATTAACTTTAATATTGCTATGATAGCAATAAAATATTGTTAAATGTTTTTTTATTTATAACAAAATGTTTTTGTAGTAGTAACTTGAAAAATTTAGTTAAAATATAACATTGTTGTTTAATAAAATACCTTTGTCTTTATAAATAATAGTTTTGCTACAATAATATTATATTTTTGTTGATATATTTTTTACTATTAACAATATTATATTGTCATTAGAAATAATTATTTGCCATTTCTTTTTGTTATTAGACTTCATATAAATTTCAAGTTACCATAATATGTATTCATTGTTCGTACAGAATCAACATATATATAAATTTATACGTGTTTCTTGAGTGCTATTTTGCATCGATATTTCCACGTATGTCCCACGCGTGATGTCCCTCGTCTGGTTTACGCGGGAAAAAGTAATGCATTGAGTCTTGGGGCAAATCTTAATGGTAAAAATATCGATACATAATAGCTACAGCAAGTTCATTCTAAAGCCTTATTTACGTATCATAAATACGTAAGTAATGATACACACTAGTAGGTATCTATGTAGGTATTGATTGATAACACCTAGTAAGAAACTAGGTAGGTAGGAGGGAATTGATAAAAAAATTAATAGATAGCTATTTTAAAAATATTCAATTTAAATGTTCTATTGCTTGTTATTATAAAAAAGAAAAGATACGAAATCAATAGAATAATAAATAATGTTTATTCATAATAACTTTAAAAGAAATGCATGTTTTCATATTGCTTATAGTTCATTCCAATCCTACTTCCACCATGTCCAAGATGGCTGAGAGGTTAGCGCCGCAGACTGGAGATCGTCAGTTTGAGTCCTGAATGTACCACTTCACTTCTATGTTCATTTATTCCCATTTAATTTGTATATAACAACTTGTAACATTAAACTAATTGATATACAGCCAAATTTACATATACACTATATGCAATAAATAAGAAATAGTAATTAAAACAGCATAATCTATTTTTTCAGAAAAAATAACAAAATAATTTTGTTACTACAAAAAATTATTTGTGTTGCTTTAATTATACTTTTTGTTGACATAACAAAATACATTTTTTGAAGTAACAGTATTGTAATGTTACTATAACTATTAAGCTCTAGTTACTGTTACCTTAAAAATTCTGGTGTAACTATAACAAAAAAAACTTAACAAAAATATATATTTACTGTAACAAAATTATTTTGATGGCTCATAGCTGACTAATTTATTTTGTTGATACAACCAAAAACCTTCTTTTTTTGTTGTATCAACAAAACCGTTCTCTGTGTGTATATTCTATATTTCAACGTGACCGAAAATGTGAAATCGCCTGATAATTTGGAACTTACACTATCTGAGAACAGCGCAGTAAACTGCCTAGCCTATGTAGAAGGTATTGACACTAAAAAAAACAACTAGGTAGGTATGATGCTTAAAAAGTTAACATATAATAATCTAGGAAAATTAGTTTGGATATCAGTATACAAACTGGAAGGCAGTAATCAAAATTTATCATTATGAAAAGTTATATACTTTATTTCAAATAACTACCTAGCCGCCAGCCTATCAATCCCCAAAACTTTAAAATATATAGGCAGACATTTATCTATGTATTAATGGAATTAAGTAATAATTATTAATCGATCGGCAGCGATAACACTATTCAGTGTATATAACGCTACTGTTTGCACTTGAACTAAAATGGTATCGAGGAGCGTTCACATTTGACACTTAACACACTTAAAACAAGATTTGAACTGTCAACCGATTAATTTGGCTTTGAGGAAAGCATAAGTTGCCACTTACTCAATTGAACTCAAAAAAGTAGCGCCAACTCTCATAGTAAATTAATTTATACACCAGATACATATGATTAACAGTCTTTGTGGATTACTTTATCACACTATGTCAGAGTTGTTTTAACTCACACCAAAACTTAGAAAAAAGTAGCGCCAACTCACATAGTAAGTTAATTCATACACTGCAGAATACATTGGATTAACAGTTTTTGTGGGTTACTATAACACACTATGTCATAGTTGATTTAACTCGCACCTAACTCGCACCTAAACGCACCTAAACTTCAAAAAAAAAGTAGCGCCAACTCTCATAGTAAGTTAATTCATACACCAGATACATAGGATTAACAGTCTTTGTGAGTTACTTCAACATACTATGTCCTAGTTGTTTTAACACATGTTCAAACTCCCAAAATGTAACTGTAACTCTCATAGTAAGTTGATTCAATCCATAAAATGATTTGAATTAACTATGTTTGGTGACACAGGACGTCATTGTTGTTTTAACACACGTGAAAACATGAATGTAGTCCAACCAACTCACGTAATAAATTGATTCAAAGTATAAATTGTTGACCCATTAAATATGAGTAAACTTTTTTCTCTGTGTAGGTATCGGTATTATATCTACTTTGCATCGCTAGGTATGATATGTACATTGCATCGCTAGGGATGATATGTACTTTGCATCGCTAGGTATGATATGTACATTGCATCCCTAGGTATGATATGTACTTTGCATCCTTAGGTATGCTACAATTTGTATCATATAATGTGAAGATTTTAGTAAGAATAAGGTGAATAAAAATCTCCTAATCTCTGAAAACTTTAAACACTTTTGCAGATAAAAAGAAATAGTTTGCAGCTTTGAATTCAGCAGATAATCTACTCCGTGAATGCAAGAGGCAGTTTCTAATTTCCCCAGTGAATTTGAAGCTTGGATTACTATGTTTTTATGAGTAAATTCATTTTTTCCATACAAAATAAGTTTGTGATATACAATTTTGTATGAAATAATAAAAATTAAAACGTTATACAGTGTGTTTTTATTGCCTAAGATCTTTTCTACTACTATGTATTTAACACAAACGTCGCATAATTTGGTATTCGTGATAAATCATTTTGATCGTTAGTTTAGAACTTTACAAATTTTTTAATGTTTCAAGAATTTTGTCTCCTGAAAAACTAAACGAGCGTAATGCTCGTTTCACGACCAGTTTCGCCTCATGGAATTCCTTCAGGCTTGGTAAAAACTGATCGTGAAAGGGGGTATTTGAGGTCTGTCAGTTCGCCGGATAACAACAGGTGATGCTTGATTTTTAAGGCGGGATTTATGTGCTCTGAAGGGAAAACTGACCGTGAATGGTGAGCGAGCAGGTCAGTGATCAGTTTACCCGCTAGCTGACACTGATTTAGCATTGAAAGACTTTGATTTAGTCGTTCCAGCATTCTTTAGAGTAGAATGCGCAAAAGCAAGCGCTAATACTAGCAACCCTAATTAATTTTCACAAATCGAGCAAGCCATTTCTAAGGCCTGAATGGATGTAGGACATGAACCCTATCCTCCCGTTCGTGAAATAATCACGAAGTGTGCATTACCTTCTATTTTGAGAGATTCAAAGCAATTTTAATTTATTCAAATTATATAAAAATAAAAAAGAGGGGTTCGTGTCCGAAGGGCTTATGACCATACCCCGTTTTGAACACCACGTTAAGCTCCGTCCAGAACTCGACAAATGCCAATTTTTCTCTGAAATCTTGTGTTCGCGAACAAATTTGTTCGCAGTATGGCGGACAAATTAGTCCCCGATCACAAGAATCGAAACTTTCAGTGATTTTCAACATGTTGGACAAATTTGTCCCAGAACATAGGAATCGAAGTGTTCGCGACTGTTATTTGAAAGAATATTTGTGATATATGGAGTGAATTTCGTAATAAGGTACTATCATTTTAGATATAAATGATAGAATTCATTGTTTAGTAGGTAGTATTATATTTATATTATTTGATTGAGACTTTTGTAAGTGAATTTAAATAAATATTTGTATTTAAGAATCAATTTAATTAGCTATTTATTCTACATATAATGTACTGACTAGGGTAAGTTCCGACTTATCGAACGGTTCCACATTTTCGAACACGTATTATAATTGTTATAGGTAGCTAGCTATTTTAATTATTATTTACCTCTCAATTGTCATCATTAGCTTTTTCTTCTTACTTGTCCAAAATATGTGGAACTGTCCCATAACTTGGAACTTACCCTATAGGCCGATAGGTTTGAATGATTAGGTAATTTGGAAGTGAGCGTTAGCATATACCTACATATGAAATTTCAAATTTTGATAGACACCTACCTATCATGACCTACGAAAACTCCCACTTTGCAAGTACTAGGAGTGTTTGATTACTGAGACGTTTCTCTAGATAAGTACCAAGCGCTATTATATTTTGAATAGGTACCTATATGGCTAGAGGGTGTAGGTCATAAGCCCCCCCGGTCAAGAGCCCCCCCGGTCATGAGCCCCCCGGTCATGAGCCCCCCGGTCAAGAGCCCCCCCGGTCATGAGCCCCCCTAGGTCATGAGCCTCCCCGGTCAAGAGCCCCCCCCCCCGGTCACGAGCCCCCCCCCCCGGTCACGAGCCCCCCTGTTTTTAAATCCTTATTGACACTTTTGTAGTTCATTACTGAATAGACATAAATTATATGTATATCGGGGGGCCTGCCGCCCCCCGAACCCCCCTGCCAGGTCATTAAACAATCATGAAGTGTGCAGTACAACAAACTAGTGAATACAACAAACTACATTAGCAACTCTCAGTTATTTCTATCTAAATAATTCTTCATTTGTTTAACTAGGTAAATAAGGATTAGAAAAACAGGGAGGGGGGCTCGTGACCGGGGGGGCTTATGACCTAGGGGGGCTCATGACCGGGGGGGCTCATGACCGGGAGTGCTGTTGACCGGGGGGGCTCTTGACCGTACCCCATGGCTAGATACCTAGTTAAAAATTTATATTAGGAATAAAATCGGCTAGGTTTGCATTTATATTTTACATCGGCTAGGTCCCTACCTAGGTAATCATTTCTTTAATCCATGATTGTTTCTAAAATAGCTAAATTGTTAGGTAGGTATTAACTTACGACAACTAGGGCTACATATAAATATTTTTCCAATGATTTCATAATGCAGAATCGCGAACATTTCCATTTCCTGATCATATTGCTCTCGTCTGGATGCGAACACTAGTAGAAATGAGATTGTCCGTGATCGTCCGGACAAAAGTATTTCCAAACTCAAGTGATTTGTCGGACCGTCTGGACGGGGCTTTAGTCTATCTTGCAGTGACCTGCACTTATGAACAGACTGATCGTTAGTGGACATCCTCGTTCAGCGCGTGAAGGAATTCCTTAAGGCCTGACTAACCGTGGATGCCCGGCTTAAGAAGATTCAACAAGAAAAAAGATGTTATCAGATGAACAGAAGATATTCATCGTGCCCACAAAAGTAAGGCAAGAATTTTTGAAGCATTATGCTTTCAAGAAGGGTTGAGTTACCATCGAAATATTAATTAAAGTTAATCAGCAATTTTTACGAATTGGATCAATTGCACCAACCCCAACGAAAAGGTCTGATGTCTTTTCGAATTGAAGAAAGGTCTGAATTGAAGAAGTTATGATCCTTTTTTTTTACTGAAAATCACGTTGAATTTCACCGGAAAATTGCACCACATTCTTCATCAAGCCTCACTGCCAAATGGAAAATAATCCGCTATAATCTGAAATTCACGTTTTACAAAGTAACTTCAGTACAACCTCTCACAGCTACTCATAAGCAGCAAAGTCGAAAGTTCTGTGAATGGGTGCTTTCTCAACCATAAGATTTCGTTCAAAAAATTATTTGTATGGACAAAGAAATCTTCTGTCTTCACCAAAAACCACATTGTAAAAGGGATGGAGTCCGGTTGGAAAGAAATCTTCACAAAATTACAGAAACCAATAACCGGAACGGTGTCTAAGTTTTGATTTTTGTAGCTATCACTGACGGAAAACTTCCGGTTGTTCACCCATTCGACAACGAGGATAGTAATTTGGTTTCCGTCATTGACTTGTGTTACCTCACTCTGTACCTAATAGTGTGATCATATGGTCACACTATCAGTAAATTTGAAAAATGCAAATAAATTGCGAAAGAAACGTGACAGATGTCCAATAATGATAAAATAGTTAGCTCTTGTTATGGCTGATGGTATGATAACACCTAAATAATGAGTTACTATCACTCATCGCGTCAATACTATGTTATAAGATTTTAGAACTTTCAAAATGGCAGCACGGAAACTGTTAGCCTTATCTCTGGTTTGGTTATATTTTCAATAGTTTTGGGACTTGTATATCAAATATACACTAAGTGGCTATAATTATTGTCATACAAATGATGTGAAAATAATTTTCATATTTTTTAATATATCATTTTTCACGTGTTACCATATTATCACACTAGTAATGAATAGATATATTTTACCCATATTGAAAAACTGTATTGTCAACGAATTTGTTGACCTTTTTAGATGAGAGTGACGATGATGGTTGATTGACGGGAACCAAATATTGAATCTTATGAATATTAATTTATTGTGAAAACTTCATTACCATTGTAGCTCTAGGTGAATTCTTGGATTACAGGAGAGTTCACCGCCCTCAAATCACCGCCGGAAAGTTGGTCGCACTCAATTCACCGCATGTAAAGTTCACAGCAACTCAATTAACCGCAACTCGATTCACTGCATATATGTAAATTTCAATTTAAGTAATGTTTATTGATACTTCTTTTTCATTAAGGTTAATAAAAGGTTTGACAACTGCATGCATTTATTATAATGGATAAAAAAATATTCCATTTTTTATATTACGTCAAAAAAAACTCTTCATATATTCAATCTATGAAAATCCGTGGCAATAAAATGACTACAAATAACAAAAATTAATTTTAATACGAAACTATGCATAGTGATATTTAAAAAAATAATAATTGCAGCAGTTTGAGTGTAGACCTTCCATCCCTTGGTAGGCATTTTACAAGCAACTAATTGTTCAATTTTGATTTCAGTTAGCTTTTGCTCTTGCTTGATGCAGCCCAAAAACTTCCATATATTCGGATGTACGAAAGTCATTTGTTCATTAAAAGATCATTGCCACCCTTCGACATTATTGTTGGTTTAATTTCTTCAAAAAGAATATATACATTGCACATTTCTAAAGAATATTTGGGAGATCTACGATGTCAAAGCCACCTATCTTCTATATAACCAAGAAATCTTGAGCCTCTGAAGGAAATGCACCCCACTCCGCACACACAATATAACCAAATACTCCCTCAAAAGATATTAATGTCGAAACAACAATCGTTACTTAATTTATATCATTTCATATATTGACTAATAATATATTATTTCGTAATAGTAATAGTATATAATATTAATTTCATATTTTCAGTAATAATATATAATTTTAATTTCATATTTTCAGTAATATAATTAAATATACCCTTAAACAAGCCTTTATATTTAACGTAAATCATGTCTATTTAGATTTTTATTGTTATAATTTTTCATATCATTGTTAAATTTAGAATTAAATTGTTTATACGGTGAATTGAGTTGCGAGGAACTTTCTATGCGGTGAATTGAGAGGGGTGAACTTTCCGGCGGCGAATTGAGGGTGGTGAACTTTCCGCACACCGAATTCTTGAGGAAAGAATTGTTTAGGAATAATAGAAAATAATCGTTTTCCTAAACATTGTAATGTATAGGATTCTAAACAAATGGTAAATATAAGCCTCTTGGTCCCCATGAAAGTTTTATGGGCTCCACGAAAAGTTTTCCTCATTTGCTAGATGGACAATTCTGTGGTAACAATGTCATCAACAAATCCACCATCAAAAAACTATAATACTGTCAAACGGTAGTGAAGGGAAAAAAAATGCTAAGTAGATGCTTTGGACTGATTCTATTTATGTTAATGATAAATTTATGTGAGTATCAGATCAGATGGACATACATAGAATACGTAGGTATTCATGTCTAGAAATGGTGGTGGTACTTATTTACTTGAATTGTAAATAAAATATATAATTCTTGTAATTTATCTACCTGATGTGGAATGTTATTATTCAAAAGCAACATCGTCCAGACATAGATATGTACTATGTAACTCAATTTAGTGTAACCATAGCCGTGCACGGACATTTTGTCGACGGACAATTCGTCCACGGACATTTCGTCCTCGAATTGCTTTATTTTGTATCATATATATTGTGTGCATTTATTTTATATATTATATTATTTATATATATTCTGCAATATAAAAGTATTTAACACCCTTATTTGATGGTAATTAGAAATGTATGGTCTTTGCCTTAATTTTTAGTAAAATAATAAAAATGATTTTTTTTCAATGATATATAGTCAGGCCCCGCTTTTATTACACCCGAGTCTTATAATATCTGTAATAATTACCTGTCATGTATCGATGTTATTACAGTACATAAACATAAAAAACGGAGACATTTTTTGTGGTGTTTATTTCACGGTTACTACAATAATCATCAATAGTAGTATTCAGATTAAGTAATTAGATGCAATATTGCTTCAGAAATTAGTATTTTCTGATAGAACATTTTTAACAGTAATTACCTAAATTACATACATAATAATACGCAGGTATATAATATACTACTAAAAAAAGATATAAAAAATTAGCTAGATATTGATACTTTTTAGTGTTACGATTAATTATTTAAACAACGTAAACACGTAAACACGATCATGTTATTGGACTGTTTCATATTTTCGGACTTATACTTAAATAATAATAATAATTATTTACCTCTATTGTATTTTCTTTAATTCTTACATATCCACACATTTATACTTTTTATGACCCTGTTATTTCAGTTCTAAATTTTAGATACTCATAATTCATTAATTAATGCAAAATATTAAACGAGGTAAATAACTAAAATTACAGTCAACCCTTTCAGCATATTTAATTTTATAACTGTAATCAATGGGTAAATTTGTTTATGTGTTAATTAATTCATATACGGCTTAAATCACTATTATATTATTATTACACCTGCCTATTAATGTAATAATTAAAAATAATTTGGGATATATTCCATAAAACTTTAAAATACAAAATAAAGCCATGCGTGGACGAAATGTCAGTGGATGAGATGTTCGTGGACAAAATGTCCGTGGACGAGATGTCCTAGACCCAACCGTGGCATCCTGACTATAAACCAAGTGTCTTTTCTTTCCAACTGCTCCTCATTATGTAAGATAACTAAACTGATACTAGTGTTAGACGCACATAATGTGATAAATGCAATGTAGAATTATGGGTGTCCTGTATTATCCATTATAGCAGCAAATTTATTTTTATGTAATATAAAGTAAAGTAAACACTTATTGCTTATTAGGTTCATATAGCTCATGCATATTTTAATCGGTACACGGAAAACTGCCAAAGGGGAAAACTGCCTGTCACTTATTGGCAATTTATGTATTTTTTTAGTTTTCTGAAATATTATTTGGTTATAAACACAATCTAAGAACATTTCAATTCATAAAAAACTGCGTTAGCCCTTGTTAAGGGATTAATGGGACATTCTTTTTTTACAGTTATAACTAAAGTATATAGATATTGGATTACTTAATATTCAATGGAAAATAGTATTTCAACAAAGCTACTTTATTAAACACACAGTAAACCAAACTTCAGTACACACAAAGAAATTATAATGACTATTTTTAACTTATTTGTTAAGACACGTACATATATCTATACATAATTTTATAAATTTATAAGATTTATAATTCATATCTTGTATATTATAAATTAAGTGAATGTTAAATCACTTATATGTATGCTCAATATTTATTACAATTAAATATTTATTCTCCATAACTTTAACACTTTCATTTTTACAATTTTCATTTATATGCAAAACTATTATTAATTAATATGCAATCCAATTCGATCGAGTGAAATTGTTAGACAAATAGATAGGTAATATCAGTTTGATAATCATAGATATTGTGTTGAAAATTCTAAATATTTCACAAACATCGATCGAATTTGATTTATAATGAGTTCAAGTGAATATTAAGCTTGAAGGCTTGTTCAATTCTCAAATTATAAACAAAAAAGAAATAATTAGACACTAAACCCGTTATGAACTGATAATGTAGAAATGTGTTGTGTAAACAAAGACATTACACTCTGTCCTTAATATAATAATTTCTTTATTTCATCTCTTAGTATTTTCTAAGAAAAGTTATATTATTTAATTTATATCTTGTATTTGATTTTTAACTGTAATATTTATATAATAATGTATTTTATACATTTTTCTAATCAATTTGTCTACATATAACAATGTTTTTGTTTTGTATACTAAATGAAAATGATTGTTCCCTTAACTAATTTTAACTAGGAGCGAACGTCGTTTTTTTTTATAAATTAAAATGTTATTGCTGATTAAAGTCATCAAATTCATTAAGGGACTGTCAGTTTTCCGCCTGGTAGTTTTCCGCTTCGGCAGTTTTCCGCCTGGCAGTTTTCCAGACACCATTTTAATCTTATGTAATATTCATTTACATAGTTAATTTTCTATCATAAATAATTTTCTATCACATTGCAGATTTTCACAAATTTTGTATTGGTTTCCTCATAGTGTTACCATACATGGTCACATACCTTAACTTCCAAATTATTGGATTAAATTTATTCCAATTTTGCAAAACAACATCCATACCATTTACAGTTCTAGTTGATCCAAATGAATTTCAATTTGATCCAAGTGAATTTCAATTTTATCCAAGTAAAATTGAATTTGATCCAAGTGAAATAATATTTGATACAATAGAATTGAAATATTTTATCATTCCGATACTTGACATTTTGCTAGCAAGACACGGTTAATAGTTTCAATATTCTCAATTCACAGATTTATAAAATCACCCTAAATACTAATACACATTGTGTCTTTGGCTGTTGTTTGCTTGAAAAATGTCACGCTTTAACATTTAAGATACGATATAATTCCATTTAAAAAAATGTTTGTCAGGATAACAAGAATAAGAATAACTGAAAAATCATGGGTAACAAAAATTTGTAATACAGTAAATCAGAGTTAGAAAAAATACAGGAAAGTAAAAAATCTGACATACAAATAATCATAAAAAATCGATATACACAAAATGTGGGATTTCAGAAAAATCCAAGAAAAAAAATGCGAGACTTCAAATACTAATGTTGGAATCCCACCTTTTTTTTTTAAATCTCGCATTTTTTTTGAAATCCAGCATATCTTTAGATACCACTTTTTTCAAATTCCGCTTTGTATTGAAAACACGCATTTATCGGAAAACCTGGATTTTTGTAAATCACGCATCTTTAAATATCTTCCATTTTTTTAAATCCCACACTTGTTGAAATCCCACACTTTTTTAAATCCTGCATTATTTTGAAATCCCGTATTTTTTTTTAAATCTCGCATTATTTGAAAATCCTGCATTTTTTGTAAATCCAGGTATTTCTAAAATTCCGAAAAAATTTAAATCCTGATTTTTGAAATTCTGCCTTTTTGAAATCCCATCTTTTTAAAACTCCCCCCTTTAAAAAAAATCGTTTTATTGAAATCCCACAATTTTTAAAATCTCGCATTTTTGTAAATCCCGATATTTCTGAATTCTAAAAAAATTTATATCCTGATTTTTGAAATTCCTCCTCGTTTGAAATCCCGCCTCTTTTAAAACTCCAACCTTTTTTGAAAATCCCGCCTTTAATCGAAATCTCGCATTTTATTGAAATCCCGCATTTTATTGAAATCCCGCATTTTATTAAAATCCCGCATTTTATTAAAATCCCGCATTTTATTAAAATCCCGCATTTTATTAAAATCCCGCATTTTATAAAGATCGCCAACTTTTTTAAATTCCGCATTCTTTTAAATCCCGCATTTTTGAAATCCTCATTTTATAAATTTCACTTTTTCTAAAATCCTGATTTTTTTGTAAATCACGCCTTTTTTAAATCCCTCATTTTTTTAAATCCTGCATTTTTTTGGGAGTTGCCGCTTTTGAGTTCCCGCATTTATTTTATTTGAATATTGAAACAATTCACCGTTTGTGTCTTGGTAGTAAAATGTTAAGTATCGGAATGATGAAATATTCAATTTCACTTGGATCAAATAATATTTCACTTGGATCAAATAATATTTCACTTGGATCAAATATTATTTCACTTGGATCAAATATTATTTCATTGAATCATATATTATTTCATTTGGATCAAATAATATTTCACTTATTATTATTAATGACTGGATACCCGCTCGCCGTTGTGAAAGCGGGTGAGCACTCAGGCCGCAGGTGGGCCCATCTGTACTAAATCCCCATTGAACCGATCTAGAGACTAGCCATTGAAATCCTCCAGCCTCCTAATTCTTTCAAGAAAGGTAGAAAGATGCGAGAAGCTGAAAGTCCTACTAATTCTGTGGAGGTCCGTTAGAAATCCTGTGATAAGAAGGGCATTCTTCAAGAATATGAGTCCTTGTCTCTGGGGCAAGATCACATCGTCGGCAAGTGTCATTGGTACATTTTCCAGTAATCCTGTTATGGGATCCAAAGTTTCCGTGCCCTGTTAAAATTTGCAGGGTAAGACGAAGTTTCCTTTGAGTCAACGACAAGAGTCCCAGACAGCCTCTCCTATCCAGTGGCTGCTTGAAGAGCTCTTTGGTCTGTCTACAAGAAGATAGGTTGGCCCATCTTCTTCTGGAATTATCCGCAATCCACGATAAACTGAAAGTTTACATGCACTATATGGCACTGGCAGAAAGGGTTCGGGTCCTTCCCATGAGGTCTTAGCTGCTTCCTAAGCTAAGAAGTCGGCGGTTTGTTACCAATGGTACCAACGTGAGCCTTATTAACCCACTGAAGAGTGACGTCAGCCAGCTGCCCCAGAGAGTTCAGGGCATTTACACATCGGTTTACCGTTTGGCTCCTGGTCCTCAAACTAACCACGGCTTTGATTGCCGCTTGGCTATCTGAGAATATGATAAGTCTCTCCACATCAGGTTCCCCGGAAATGATGCTGGTCAGTCTCTCTGCTGCCAGAGTGATCGCCAATATCTCCGCCTGGAAAACGGAGGAGTGATAACCTAGATATACAACTAGGTCAGTATCATTCCTACCAGGGAAGTGTACTCCTGCACCTGTTCTGCCAGATTCAAGCTTAGAGCCATCTGTAAAAGAGGCCACAGTCGAATCTTCCACTGTGTGGTCGGGGGCCACAGTACTCGTCTTAAATCTCACTTGTAGATTTAACCGAGGGCTGCATAGGTCTCCCGGAAAGGCTAGAACAGGTAGGTCCCTGTAGTTCCTTTCACACCAATTCACAAGGCTCTGGTGAGCCAAAGTGTCTTTGATGTAACCACCCCTCCACAAACCCGCCTGCTTCAACCGGTAAGAACCTGACACCGCTGTCCCTTTGAGAAAGGAAGTCAGAGGTGGCAAGCCGAGGAGCATCTCTAGTGCGGCTGTGGGCGTTCCAGGATAGGCCGATGAAACGGCAATACAAGCCTTCCGCTGCAGTGTGGACAGTTTCAGGTCGCATGTTCTAGTCTCCAGCCCTGCTGCCCAAACCGTAACAGCGTAGCTCATAATAGGTCGAATCATGGTGGTGAAAATCCACATCATGACCTGCGGAGAAAGCCCCCATGTCTGTCCAACTGCTCGCCTACACAGTAGGAGGCATCTAATGGCTTTAGCAGACTTGTCAACTACATGGGGGATTCAGCTCAGCTTTGAGTCCAGGGTCACTCCGAGGTAAGTTACTCTGTCCACAAGCCGAATTTCTTGTCCCATAAGTCTTAGGGGGCGATACTTCCAATTGCGTTTCCATGTAAACATAGTAGCAAAGGTTTTATTGCTGCACAAAGATAGTCCAGATTCTCTGGTCCATTCCTCAACAGTCATCAAACCTTCCTGAACTCGTTCACTAATATTGAAGGAGTCTATTCCAGTTGATAGCAGTAGTACATCATCAGCGTAAGCCTGTGCATAAACTCCGGAAACATTAGTCAGTTTCCTGAGAAGTTCACTCATCACCAGATTAAATAAGAGTGGCGAGAGAACTCCTCCTTGTGGTGTACCCCTAGTCAAACGAACCGAGATGCTATAATCACCAAGAGTAGCTGTGTCCCTTTGGCTCTTCAGCATCCCTATGATCCAAGTGACCAGGTGTATCTCTATTCCTGCATAAAGCGGACCTTATAACCGCCAGAGAGACGTTGCCAAAGGCACCTTCAATATCCAAAAACAGGGCAAGGGCGAGTTGTTTGTTGAACACTGCTTTTTCCAAGCTTTTGAACAACGACATGCAGGGCTGCATCGGTCGAGTGGCCCTGTTTGAAAACAAACTGGTTCAAGTGCATTTTTGGGTTGAGTCCGCCAATACACTCACTCAGGTGCCAGTAGACCAGTCTCTCCAAAACTTTCAGGAAGAAAGAGGTCAGAGTGATCGGTCTAAAGGACTTAGCCTTCAGATACGAGGGTTTCCCTGGTTTCGGGATAAAGACAGTCCTCGCGAAGCACCAGATATCAGGAACATGACTCAGGCAGAGACTAGCTCGGAAAAGTCGAACCAGAATCTCACCCAAGGCATGACCCGCCCTTTGGAGCATAACAGGACTTACCATATCCCCACCAGGTGATTTATAACTGTCAAAAGAACTGATAGACTTAGCAATTCTCTCCTCCGTAATGAAGTGATCAGATTGCCGGTCGCACCAGCTCAATTTTGGCAGGGTAAAGGGTGAGTCATGGTCTATCCTTACACTACCGGGATAGTGCACGGACATCATGAACTCTAGGGTCTCGCTGGAGCTAGAAGCGTACGTACCGTCATTATTCTGTAAAACGTCCAGTTGTACCTTTCTTACTTCTTTGAGTAGCTTACTGATTCTGTTAGAATCGTGTATGTTTTCGTAGCTGCTGCAGAAGTTTCGCCAGGAACTCCTTTTAGCTCTACGAATCATAGATTTATATTCACGCTTGAGTCTACGGTAATTGTCCCAAGCACTCTGAGCATCCGTGTTGGATGCTCTGTTCCAAGCGGATTTGATCCGCTCCTCCAGGCCGCCAGTTCCGTGGTCCACCAATAGTTGGTTTTCCTACGGGAACTTACAGCTCTTAGAGGGCAGGTCTCGTCCAGAGCGCAAGTGAGTGCCGAGGTTACTCGCATTTATTTTATTTGAATATTGAAACAATTCACCGTTTGTGTCTTGATAGTAAAATGTTAAGTATCGGAATGATGAAATATTCAATTTCACTTGGATCAAATATTATTTCACTTGGATCAAATATTATTTCACTTGGATCAAATAATATTTCACTTGGATCAAATATTATTTCACTTGGATCAAATATTATTTCACTTGGATTAAATATCATTTCACTTGGATCAAATATTATTTCACTTGGATCAAATATTATTTCACTTGGATCAAATAATATTTCACTTGGATCAAATATTATTTCACTTGGATCAAATATTATTTCACTTGGATTAAATATCATTTCCCTTGGATCAAATATTATTTCACTTGGATCAAATAATATTTCACTTGGATCAAATATTATTTCACTTGGATCAAAAATTATTTCACTTGGATCAAATATTATTTCACTTGGATCAAATAATATTTCACTTGGATCAAATATTATTTCACTTGGATCAAATAATATTTCACTTGGATCAAATATTATTTCACTTGGATCAAATATTATTTCACTTGGATTAAATATCATTTCACTTGGATCAAATAATATTTCACTTGGATCAAATATTATTTCACTTGGATCAAATATTATTTCACTTGGATTAAATATCATTTCACTTGGATCAAATATTATTTCACTTGGATCAAATAATATTTCACTTGGATCAAATATTATTTCACTTGGATCAAAAATTATTTCACTTGGATCAAATATTATTTCACTTGGATCAAATAATATTTCACTTGGATCAAATATTATTTCACTTGGATCAAATAATATTTCACTTGGATCAAATATTATTTCACTTGGATCAAATATTATTTCACTTGGATTAAATATCATTTCACTTGGATCAAATATTATTTCACTTGGATCAAATAATATTTCACTTGGATCAAATATTATTTCACTTGGATCAAATATTATTTCACTTGGATTAAATATCATTTCACTTGGATCAAATATTATTTCACTTGGATCAAATAATATTTCACTTGGATTAAATATCATTTCACTTGGATCAAATATTATTTCACTTGGATCAAATAATATTTCACTTGGATCAAATATTATTTCACTTGGATCAAATATTATTTCACTTGGATCAAATATTATTTCACTTGGATCAAATAATATTTCACTTGGATCAAATAATATTTCACTTGGATCAAATATTATTTCACTTGGATCAAATAATATTTCACTTGGATCAAATATTATTTCACTTGGATCAAATATTATTTCACTTGGATCAAATAATATTTCACTTGGATCAAATAATATTTCACTTGGATCAAATATTATTTCACTTGGATCAAATATTATTTCACTTGGATCAAATATTATTTCACTTGGATCAAATATCATTTCACTTGGATCAAATATTATTTCACTTGGATCAAATAATATTTCACTTGGATTAAATATCATTTCACTTGGATCAAATATTATTTCACTTGGATTAAATATCATTTCACTTGGATCAAATATTATTTCACTTGGATCAAATATTATTTCACTTGGATCAAATATTATTTCACTTGGATCAAATAATATTTCACTTGGATTAAATATCATTTCACTTGGATCAAATATTATTTCACTTGGATCAAATAATATTTCACTTGGATCAAATATTATTTCACTTGGATCAAATATTATTTCACATGGATCGAATTCAATTTCATTGGATCAAATTCAATTTCACTTGGAGCAAATGGAATATCACTTGGATCAAATATTATTTCATTTGGATCAACTAGAACTACAGCTACACAACACGAATTATGGTGGATATAAGACGGGACCCCCACCCAATTGTACCACGACGGCCAAGAAATGTCTTCTTGATAAGTTTCTTGGCTGTGTTATTAGCCTGGGGAACTAACATCATCTGGCCGGCCCACAGTCCTGATCTGGACCCTCTTGACTTCCACTTTTGGACTGTTGTCCAAAAAGAGGTTTACCCTCAGAAACCAGAATACATTGATTCTCTTATTGAATGTGTTAGAGGTTTCACTGAATCATTCTCAGAGGATACAATCAGGAGAGTTGCTGTCAACGGGTTGAAATGAGCGAGACTGAGAAAAAGTACGAGTCAAATTGACTCAAAATTTGAGTTTTCAGTTTGTCCCAAAACTGGCTCAAGAATGTGAGTCAATTTGGCTCATCCTAACATTTTAATCAAAAACAAGAGTAATATTGACTACTAATTCATAGTCAGATTGACTCAGATAGAGTCAATCAAGAAAAAAGACTCCAATAAGACTCCAATTTCCAGCCTTGACTCAAGCGATGAGTCAGGTTGACTCGAAATATTTTCTCAGTGTAGACTCTGAAAATGGAGGTCATTTTCAGCACCTACCTACTTTAAAAAAAATTTAGATCGCATGTTCATTATTAATCTTCTTAATGATGTATCACTGTTGCATTTTTCTGCACTCAAAGTTATGCCGTAAGTGGTTCAAAAGATCCTAGGTAAAAAAAAAGACTTTGTAATGTTGTTACGTTACATAAATTTTTCTATTTACCTAGAAAAACTTAATTAATTGAAATATTGTTTCTTCAAAACTGAATACGTCCCTTTGGTGAATTTTTACTTTACTAATTAAAAAATGTGTTTATTTTTCCCCTTCTAATCAATATAATTTTCTCACTAACTTAAAGTGTGACAATTTAATCATATGCAAAAGGTGAGTTCGATAACTACAGCTCATGCTTATTTCACGACAGTAACTAATTATAATCATCACAGGGTCTTTAGAAGCAAACTGAAAGAACTAAACTGCGGGCAGATAAAAGAAAGCATCAGCATCGTCTGCATAGCTCTAACAGGTCTGACTCTTTCCAAGTAACAAGATACATCGGTTGCAATGTTGCATTTATTTGCACTGTACCGTCTAATTAAATTCCTCTTGTGTAGCGTAAAGTGCTGCCTCCCTAGGAATGCACAGCAACTTATATTCTATCCCTACTAATATTAGGCATTGAATAATGCAGGTGTGACGCATTACTGAATGCACTGAGGTTAAATGCACTGCATTTACAAGCGTAACTCATAATATTAATGGCAAATATAGTAAATGAAATTATCTAGCATTTGTGAGAGGTAGGTAGATCCTTTACTGTACTTCTCCTTTATAGTTATTTCTTTAGCAAAATAATCGTAAAGCGTATTGTGTAATATATTATATTCTAAGGATTTAATTTGAATTATTTAAATTATTAACTCAACTATTGTGTTATATTATTTGATGAGAAAATATAACATAAATAACTAGCGATCCATTAACATAATGTAATATTAATAATTAATTAATAATGGGAAAAGTGTTAGAAGATCACGTCATTGATAATAATAATTAAGAGAAGAAAATACATTGTAATGAGTATTGTTCACATTCTGTAGTAAATACATTGTAATGAGTATTGTTCACATTCTGTAGTAAATACATTGTAATGAGTATTGTTCACATTCTGTAGTAAATACATTGTAATGAGTATTGTTCACATTCTGTAGTAAATACATTGTAATGAGTATTGTTCACATTCTGTAGTAAATACATTGTAATGAGTATTGTTCACATTCTGTAGTAAATACATTGTAATGAGTATTGTTCACATTCTGTAGTAAATACATTGTAATGAGTATTGTTCACATTCTGTAGTAAATACATTGTAATGAGTATTGTTCACATTCTGTAGTAAATACATTGTAATGAGTATTGTTCAAATTCTGTAGTAAATACAATGGAATGAGTATTGTTCACATTCTGTAGTAAATACATTGTAATGAGTATTGTTCACATTCTGTAGTAAATACATTGTAATGAGTATTGTTCACATTCTGTAGTAAATACAATGTAATGAGTATTGTTCACATTCTGTAGTAAATACATTGTAATGAGTATTGTTCACATTCTGTAGTAAATACAATGTAATGAGTATTGTTCACATTCTGTAGTAAATACAATGTATGCTCATTATTATTGTACTGTAATAAATTTATTGAATGCTAAATTTATTACGATTAAATTTATAACCATTAAATGAATAAATTTATTTAATAGTCTAACTTGCATACTTTAATGGTCTAACATTCATGCTTTAATGGTCTAACATGCATGCTTTAATGGTCTAACATGCATGCTTTAATGGTCTAACATGCATGCTTTAATGGTCTAACATGCATGCTTTAATGGTCTTACATGCATGCTTTAATGGTCTAACGTGCATGCTTTAATGGTCTAGCATGCATGCTTTAATGGTCTAACATGCATGCTTTAATGGTCTAACATGCATGCTTTAATGGTCTTACATGCATGCTTTAATGGTCTTACATGCATGCTTTAATGGTCTAACATGCATGCTCTAATGGTCTAACATGCATGCTCTAATGGTCTAACATGCATGCTTTAATGGTCTAACATGCATGCTTTAATGGTCTTACATGCATGCTTTAATGGTCTTACATGCATACTTTAATGGTCTTACATTCATGCTTTAATGGTCTAACATGCGTGCTCTAATGGTCTAACATGCATGCTCTAATGGTCTAACATGCATGCTTTAATGGTCTAACATGCATGCTTTAATGGTCTTACATGCATGCTTTAATGGTCTTACATGCATGCTTTAATGGTCTAACATGCATGCTTTAATGGTCTAACATGCATGCTTTAATGGTCTTACATTCATGCTTTAATGGTCTAACATGCATGCTTTAATGGTCTAACATGCGTGCTCTAATGGTCTAACATGCATGCTCTAATGGTCTAACATGCGTGCTCTAATGGTCTAACATGCATACTTTAATGGTCTAACATGCATGCTTTAATGGTCTAACATGCATGCTCTAATGGTCTAACATGCATACTCTAATGGGCTAACATGCATGATATAATGGTATTACATGCATGCTTTAATGGTCTACCATGCATGCTTTAATGGTCTTACATGCATGCTTTAATGGTCTAACATGCATGCTTTAATGGTCTAACATGCATGCTTTAATGGTCTAACATGCATACTTCAATGGGCTAACATGCATGATTTAATGGTCTAACATGCATGCTTTAATGGTCTAACATGCATGCTTTAATGGTCTAACATGCATGCTTTAATGGTCTAACATGCATGCTTTAATGGTCTAACATGCATGCTTTAATGGTCTTACATGCATGCTTTAATGGTCTAACGTGCATGCTTTAATGGTCTAGCATGCATGCTTTAATGGTCTAACATGCATGCTTTAATGGTCTAACATGCATGCTTTAATGGTCTTACATGCATGCTTTAATGGTCTTACATGCATGCTTTAATGGTCTAACATGCATGCTCTAATGGTCTAACATGCATGCTCTAATGGTCTAACATGCATGCTTTAATGGTCTAACATGCATGCTTTAATGGTCTTACATGCATGCTTTAATGGTCTTACATGCATACTTTAATGGTCTTACATTCATGCTTTAATGGTCTAACATGCGTGCTCTAATGGTCTAACATGCATGCTCTAATGGTCTAACATGCATGCTTTAATGGTCTAACATGCATGCTTTAATGGTCTTACATGCATGCTTTAATGGTCTTACATGCATGCTTTAATGGTCTAACATGCATGCTTTAATGGTCTAACATGCATGCTTTAATGGTCTTACATTCATGCTTTAATGGTCTAACATGCATGCTTTAATGGTCTAACATGCGTGCTCTAATGGTCTAACATGCATGCTCTAATGGTCTAACATGCGTGCTCTAATGGTCTAACATGCATACTTTAATGGTCTAACATGCATGCTTTAATGGTCTAACATGCATGCTCTAATGGTCTAACATGCATACTCTAATGGGCTAACATGCATGATATAATGGTATTACATGCATGCTTTAATGGTCTACCATGCATGCTTTAATGGTCTTACATGCATGCTTTAATGGTCTAACATGCATGCTTTAATGGTCTAACATGCATGCTTTAATGGTCTAACATGCATACTTCAATGGGCTAACATGCATGATTTAATGGTCTAACATGCATGCTTTAATGGTCTAACATGCATACTTTAATGGTCTAACATGCATACTTTAATGGTCTAACATGCATACTTCAATGGGCTAACATGCATGATTTAATGGGCTAACATGCATGCTTTAATGGTCTTACATGCATGCTTTAATGGGCTAACATGCATAATTTAATGGTCTAACATGCATACTTTAATGGTCTAACATGCATACTTTAATGGTCTAACATGCATACTTTAATGGTCTAACATGCATACTTTAATGGTCTAACATGCATACTTTAATGGTCTAACATGCATACTTTAATGGTCTAACATGCATACTTTAATGGTCTAACATGCATACTTTAATGGTCTAACATGCATACTTTAATGGTCTAACATGCATACTTTAATGGTCTAACATGCATACTTTAATGGTCTAACATGCATACTTTAATGGTCTAACATGCATACTTTAATGGTCTAACATGCATACTTTAATGGTCTAACATGCATACTTTAATAGTCTAACATGCATACTTTAATGGTCTAACATGCATACTTTAATGGTCTAACATGCATACTTTAATGGTCTAACATGCATACTTTAATGGTCTAACATGCATACTTTAATAGTCTAACATGCATACTTTAATGGTCTAACATGCATACTTTAATGGTCTAACATGCATACTTTAATGGTCTAACTCTCTAACAAGCATATATATGACCGGGGTTTTTCATTTATTTTCTCTTTTTTCCAATTTCAATTTTTATTAATTATTTCCACCTACATTCAGTTATTTCAATTTACGGTAGTTAAGAAAATTATTCTTCCTTCAAATAAACTAGAAACATTCTCACATGTCGCTTATTAAATATAAGTTATAAATTAATTTTAAATGATTGCAAAAGTTCCCAAACTTACCGAGGGTAATGAAATTTCGCTAATTTTCGTCCAACCTATGCAGGGCATTCCACATCATTTAATACAACTCACTAAGTACAAAATACAATTAAATACATAAGATGGAACATATTCTAAAATCCTATAATATTAAGGGGAGGCTACACATAGACTACACTTACTCAAGTTGGAAATGGGCGAGTGTCATTTAGGTTTTACACCACAAAATTAATGACCAAACTGTTATAATGAGAGATTATGATATATCATTAGTCTGAATCTAAGCAGGAACTCATTTCATTACTAGCCTCTTTCTAGGTCTCCACCTCCTGTATTAGAATGTTCTACTCTTTTCCTCAATCTTTCTATTTAATGGACCTCTGCATAGCCTCATTGAGGAGTGTTCTAACTCTCATCTTAACCCACGGACCAACTTATCCCAATGATTTCTCCGCCTAGCCCTAGAAATTGGTACTAAGTCATTCGATTCAATGTTTTCTAAGGCATTTCAAATGTCCTTCCACAGCTCTTAATTCTCCTACTCTAATCTGGAAACAATTTCAAACCGAAACATTTTTATTCTATAAATTCCTCAACCGACGCCTTCAGCGATACATAATGTGTTGATTGTTTTGATTCCGATCCTAACACATAAATCCTTTAAAGAAACTATTAGATAAAGGCATTAACAATTCTAATGTATATTCATAACTATGATCTTTAGAAATCTTTCTTAATAATTATACACATGTTTTAATGTTCTATCACTGCATACTCTATAACATGCGTGCCTTAATGGTCTACAGCTACATACAGAAAATAGGTTTTGAGAATATATAAGAATTTAAATAGCATAAATATCCAATAAACATATACCCTCAGAAATAAGAATGTGAACCTCAACATTAATATTAACGATAATATCTATTGACTTGAATATTATAATTATATAGATATAATAGTATTTGATTAGAGATAATATTAAAGAAATCTAATACCAAACTATGATTTACGTAATTACGTATATTATGACAAGACTCGATCTTGATTTGGATGTTGTACCACAATTCCACTCTTCATCTGTTTCATGAAATACGATTCGTCCTCATTCGAATTATGACACACTATGTCACTTGCGATTTGAATATTTCAGGCAATACTTTTAAATAAATCCAAAGGAACAAATGCCTGTGAAGCCCACTATCGAGGAATAGAAATTCGAATGACAAAATACAGGGAACAGGAATTCTGTGTGGAACTGAAGTACATTATACTTCCTCGCGTATATTGTGTAGTGGATAAGATATAAAATGTTGGTCTATGATATAGGTTATCATCATTCGATTCCCCTTCCATCATTCTGTCCATTTGTACACACACAGAGAAATGATTAGTTGAATCAGATTTGATTTGTTTTAGCTTATATTAATGGTTTTGACTTTGTTTCTCAGCATTGCAGCGTGTGAGATACTAAAATATATCACAGAGAGTAATCTCGTGAAACAAATAATTAAGTAAAAGTTTCTTGGCTAAACGTAAAGTATTTGGGTGTCGCAGATGTTTTTTGGAGTATAAAACTGCAATTGTGAATAACAATTCCTGTACATATAAGAACGCCATATTGGCCCACAAATTACCCACAAATGTTCTTCCTTCAAATATCACCGTAAGTGGACACCATTCCATGAATGTTTCATTTATTTAGCAAATTCATATTGTGAATGACTAATTTAGACTTCGTTTTTGGTGTAATTTTTTCAAACAAATGAACTAAATAATAAAAAATGAGTTGTGTAATTGCATAGATGTTTTAAACCTGTATGATTTGCTTAGACAGCTTGCACACAATAATATTACTACCGATCTGTGTAACTGGTTTAAGCATCATTGCGATGATAAAATTGTTATTAATAATGTAATTCTGAGACAATGGGGGTGTCACATACTAAATATTCTATGAATGTGTATATTAATAATAATAATCTTTATTGAATAAAAAGAATACAAGAATAACAAAAGAAAAGCATTCCCTACATTCATCCAAAAAAATCTAAAATAATTTCATACATAACATAACATATTGTAGTATATAATGGTTATTTCAAACACACATTATATATCTCTACACTTCATGTACTCAGTTTGATGGATATTTGAAAGAAAATACCTTTACCAAAATATAGAAGTAATTTAATAAAAACTTTCATTGAATTAACGTATATTTTTTATATCGGTATGTAAATTATGTTATAAGAATGGAAATATAAATACAAGGTGCTTATTCTCAACAATTTAACATTTCAAGGAGTACACGTTCGGTTTTCTAGCCCAGATCTCGGACCTGCCTTATAGGCTACCTAATCGAAAGTGATGGTGACCGCCAGACTCTTGACTGAGTGGCTGGTTCAAACTTCAGCCCAACACCGTACCAGTCTCGTTGCAAGGATTTCAAATCTTCTATTCCTATCAAAAGGTCTTACCTCTGTTTAAATACTATATATGAAACGCCAAACACACCATATGTCTCCAACTCATTGGGCTAGAACCTGTAGCGAGACCACAACGATGACTATTTTAGACGCTTTCTCTCCCCCATCTGGTGACATTGCAAAATTATTCACGTACCTCTCTGCTTATGTGTGTACACATTATCTATCACAGCAGCGATCCTTTTTCGTGAAACCATCAGGTACCTAATTATACCAGAGACGAGGTAGTCTTTTATCCAACAAACGATTTAAATGGCCGGAGGACTTATCTCTCAATTCAACCCATGTTTCTTTGCAACATGTGCTTTGTTTTCTATTTCATATATCAACTTAAAATATTAGGTTTGCGCATGTGTTAGTGTCGCCATAAAGTTTACCAAGTTTCGCGATTTTTAAAAGAACAGTACACTATAAACACTATAGAGTTTATAAACACTAAGATACAATACACTCACTATAAGACTATAAACATTCCACATCCCTAAATTATTTAATTATTCATCTCGTTATACTCTTAGGATCTGAAGAACGTGAAATTATCACTAAGCAAACTTTGATAATTATATAATATAAAAGCACTGTTGTTGAAGAAATAATAGGGACTGATTTGATATCAAGTACAAAATAAATTGAACAATGAAATCCTATCCTGAATGAGTTCATTTCATTGCTTAATAGTCACCCATGTCATGTCACACTGTCTTTAAATATAACATTTTTAATGTTAGATATAACACGTTAATTCCCTTGTAACAAAATAACTTAGAATTATTGTTGTCACGTTTAAAGGTTAGAAACACTGACATTTAGAATATCAATATAGTTAATAATCAATGGAAGGTAGTGCAATACTCATAACAATGTTGTGCTCTGTGCAATGTTGCCAGAACATTAGTTGATGTGGTACATATGTATTTAATTTTATTGTCTGAACATTACTTTATATTGTTGTACGTTATTGAAAAAATAGAATAGGATAGAACATAACTATGGGGATGAACTTCTTAGCTAATAAATAACTAAATGTTGAATTTATATACAATTTTTCAACATTTATAATAGCCTTTGCATCATTTTATTAATACGAAGTTACTCACTTTCAACTTCTGTATTATTCACAGTGCTATATATATAATGTGTCACAAATAAATTTTACATTATTATTTTCATTATATATTGGGAATGATGTAAAATATGCAAGATATTGTCACAATGTTGTAAGGAAGTTATTCTTCATTGGCAATTTATTACCTTGAATTACGCTACTTATAGTGAATTAAATAAAAAAAAAAATTCTGCACAGACTAATAATAGTAATTATTTATTTCATAGACAAAAACTTATAATTTTGAATATAAACATTAGAATTTATATTTCAAATCAATATATTCTCGTGCCCATCATATAGTTACATTCTCCATGTTTAATACCTATCGTGTTAAAGCGGACACCAAATAAATAAATAAACACACGGGGGAAATTATTAGTATAGATCATCAACTCTTTGATAAAATGTCGTAACAATGATTCATTTGAGAAATAATAATTTATTTTCATTTCGTTATGTATCTATATTGTAATTAAAGATAGGGATAATTTATATATATATATTAGTTAGTCTGTATCCTAGATAAAATATTATAAAATATAGATTGTGTACTAATAAGTTAAAATTTGGTTTCTTGAGGATGATTTTTGAATAAATCGAAAGCTTGAAAGAAGAAATGGCAGTTTTTATTAATCTTCTTGTTTCATATTTAATTTTGCTCAAGCTTTCAAAATGTTCATTTCAATTCATCATCAGGAAAAATACAAAATTTAATGGAGAATCATGTGCCAAAGATATGATCACCTAAAGTATTATGATACCGACCTACTACATATATTATCATTTCTATTAACTTATTAAACTAATTAGAAATTCTAAAAAAAAAATATAAATATAAAATAAAACTCAGTTACACATGGAAAAATATGACCTTCCTGCATTCTGCGAAGGTAACAATTGGCATTAATGAAAAATCTCCTAAAGATCGCCATTAAATGTTAAAATAAAGATAGGAAAGATAATCAAAGAAGTGACTCTATAACAACCATAGAAAAGAGTCAAGCTTTTGATCTGAGAAGAGTAGCACTAGAAAATTTGTTTCCAAAATATATTGTTTTGTCTTAATATTACTTGAATTCTTTCATTTGTGCCTGGCACATAAGGGGTATAGCTGTGTACTTTCTAGTATTTCTATTGTCATTTTGACTTTGGGTTGTTGTGATTGAGTGATTGAAGATGACGTTTGTTAATTTCTTATTGAATGCTGCACTAATTTGAATGACTATTATCTATTTTTTGTTTTCTTATGATAGATATATCATTTTGAAAATAATCAGGACTGCAAATTTTGGAGGTTATAACCGAAAGAGATTTGACTGTGCTACGTTTGTGGAGAAATGAGCTGTTCTAGTCTGCTAATTTACTATATAACTTGATTTTCTTTATATATTTAATTTTAAAGAGCCATTCAAATTTCTAATTATAATCCAGTAAGGAATTTATCAAATAATATCGATTTGTGGTGTATAACAATTATACCTACATGATACCAATAGTTTCGAAAATAGCAGATGTGTCTTTATAACAATGGTCACATATCAAAGTCAGGAAACATGCCAACCACCCATTTTTAGTTGCAAAGAACAACTTTATTACAGACTCGGTAATTGAAGAGCAAATATAGGATAATGTCTATCCAAATATTGATCTCGTTTCCTTACTCACATCTAGCAAAGTATCTAACTATAGTTCTTAGGCTCTTTACTCACGCTAACTCAAGAAGCATTTCCCCCTGAGTAAAGCATCTATGGGTGATACATACCATTGACTCATATTTTGAATCAATTTATTCTTGAAATATTAATTTTCTGGATTTGATTTGAGTTAAATATGTATGTTGTAATATATGTTATAGGTACTGTTTAATGATATGTTAATATACTCTCTATATAATATGTTATACATGTTCCGCGCAATTTGCTGATTTTGCACAATCTCGAGAATGCGTTGCGCGTTTTTAGGATTTGAAAAATGTGCGACAATCTCGAGATTGTCGCACAACATGCAATTTTAGGATTTTTTTTTAATCTAAAGACCATATCTTTACATTAAAAACAAAGGGAAAACAAATGAGGTTAATTCAAAATATTTGTAAAAGTTTCTAATTAATATCCTTTAGATATAGTAACTTGGATGAGATCGACAGCATGAGAGAATATCTTAGAGTATGTCTTAGAGAGTATCTTAGAATATATCTTAGATGGTATCTTAAAGAATATCTTAGAGAGTATCGTTTAGAATATCTTAGAGAGTATCGTATAGAATATCTTAGAGAGTATCGTAGAGATTATCTAGAGATATCGTATAGAGAAAATCTTAGAGAGTATCGTAGAGAAAACAGGATAGCTGCCGTCACAGCAAAATGTAAAATTGATTTTTTTATATTCACAGCCACTTACAGTAAAAAGATTAATAGCTGATCGATCCCCTGAAGAAGATTACACACTAGGATAAGAGCAAATACAAAGTAGCTAAAAGACAAAGCTTGTGTTTGATCAACCCATTGTGAAACCGAAAAGATAAACAAGTGATGCAGTTTTTAAAAGTGTCGGAGTGACAAATTTCTCAAAAACCACCCACTGTAGAATACTGAAACTACATAATCCCCTCTTATGTTTCACCTGTTACCAGGTCTCTTTCGAAGGATAATTATAAGGTTACTATGGGCAGGGAAGTATCTTGAGACTGATTACCAAACAGTACTCTTCACAGACAAAATGCGTGTCACTTTCGATGGTCCTGACTGATGGGTCCTTCATGGCTCACCACATCACCAACGAATTCGACATCACGTTGGGACTGAAGGTGTGATAATTTGGGCTGAGACAATTGGAAATTAACTGGTCGGATCTTCCAGGATTCCAGAAGGAGTGTAAACAAATTTTGCTAATTATATTACCTTTTTGAAGGGTGGATTTGTTCATTGGCTGAGCTGGAAACCTAATGCGTTAAAAAAAAGTCTTTTTCAAACATGACATTGTGACAACTCTTCTTCTCACTCTGTTAAAGGTAGCTGTGAATTTCCTGAAAAGTAGCAAGTTCTTCGATGACAAGTTGATTGTATGGCCAAGGGCTCTCCCAGATTTAAACCCAATTGAAAACCTTCAATCCATCCTGAACCAGAATGTGAATGTGGGAGAACGTCAGTTCTCGTCGAAAGATGACATTTTGAAGGAAACTGAAGATTGTTATAAGACGATAACATCTGATACAATTCAGAAATTGACAGATTTGTTAGAAAAGCGTGTTTTGAAATTGGTGGAAAAGAGGGAAATCTAACTGGATATTAACTTGAAATTATCAGTTGAACTACTTATGAAAATGAGTAACTTTTAGTAAAATGATTGTAACAACAGAAATTATATTTGAATTACATTCATTTTTTTTCTAAAAGGTACTTGCAATGCATGTAGATGAATATTTAGAGAATATCTTATAGTATATCTTATAGAATATCTTAGAAAATATCTTAGAGAGTATCTTAAAGAATATCTTAGAGAGTATCTTAGAGTATATCTTAGAGAGTATTTTAGAGAATATCTTAGAGAATATCTTATAGTATATCTTATAGAATATCTTAGAGAATAGCTTAGAGAATATCTTATAGTATATCTTATAGAATATCTTAGAGAATATCTTAAGAGTATATCTTAGAGAATATCTTATAGTATATCTTAGAGAATATCTTATAGTATATCTTAGAGAATATCTTAGAGAATATATTAGAGTATATATTAGAGAATATCCTAGAGAGTATCGTAGAGAATATCTTAGAGAATATCTTAGAGTATATCTTAGAGAGTATTTTAGAGAATATCTTAGAGAGTATCTTAAAGAATATCTTAGAGAGTATCTTAGAGTATATCTTAGAGTATATCTTAGAGAGTATTTTAGAGAATATCTTAGAGAGTATCTTAAAGAATATCTTAGAGAGTATCTTAGAGTATATCTTAGAGAGTATTTTAGAGAATATCTTAGAGATTATCTTAAAGAATATCGTAGAGAGTATATTAGAGTATATCTTAGAGAGTATTTTAGAGAATATCTTAGTGAGTATCTTAAAGAATATCTTAGAGAGTATCTTAGAGAATATCTTATAGTATATCTTAGAGAATATCTTATAGTACATCTTAGAGAATATCTTAGAGAATATATTAGAGTATATATTAGAGAATATCCTAGAGATTATCGTAGAGAATATCTTAGAGATTATCGTAGAGATTATCTTAGAGTATATCTTAGAGAGTATCTTAAAGAATATCTTAGAGAATATCTTAAGAGTATATCTTAGAGGGTGCTAGGAAAATTGGAACTGATAAAACTGCCACTGTTGGAAAATTACCACCGGGAGAATTGCCAGTTTGGGAAAACTGCCATTGTGGGAAAATTGGCACTGTGGGAAAATTGGCACTGTTGGAAAATTGCCATTCGGAAAATTGCCACCGAGAAAAATTGCCACTATAAAATATATTAACATTCAAAATTAAAAAATATAATTGTCAATATAATGTAAAGTTAGATACGACACTAATTAATTTAGATTTTGAAACATTTAGAAATTCGGGATTAAATATCCATACCTAAAAAATAGGTATGGATATTTTCCTAATAAATATATAGTGAACAAATGGAGGGAGCAGTTTCCAGCAGAACATTACTGAAATAAGTACGATTGATAAAGTATTGAATATGGAGGCTTTATTTAATTTATTTAGTTTGAAGAGGGAGATCTTCTTAGAATAAAACCAACAAAAAGACAAATACAAGGAACCCCGGAATAGAAGTGAGACAAGCATGTGGCTAAGAAAACATAGTTACTGCATGGTATCTTGGTGATCATAATCATGGAAAGATTTGAATGAATAAAATTGATAGGATATACCTTATCATTAATAAAATTTATTTTGTATTAGAATATTTATTTACAAGAAAAAACTTCAACGTTTCGACTAATTACAGTCATCTTCAGGATCTGAAATATAAAATATTTTACTTTTTGCTTCTTTACTTCTATACATTTTAGATATAATTTGAATCAAAGAAATTTAGAGAAAAATGATAAATCTTGCATTTGATCAAAAAGTCGATGTCCATATTAGTTTTTTCATACTTAGTTTACGTATCGTATTTTGGTTACTTCTTTTACCATCTGTAATATTCAGACACTCAGTGTCTACTGATTTCTGTGTCTCTGTCAGAAATATTAAGACAATCAGTGTCTACTGATTTCTGTGTCTCTGTCAGTAATATTAAGACAATCAGTGTCTACTGATTTCAGTGTCTCTGTCAGTAATATTAAGACAATCGGTGTCTACTGATTTCTGTGTCTCTGTCAGTAATATTAAGACAATCAGTGTCTACTGATTTCAGTGTCTCTGTCAGTAATATTAAGGCAATCGGTGTCTACTGATTTCTGTGTCTCTGTCAGTAATATTAAGACAATCAGTGTCTACTGATTTCAGTGTCTCTGTCAGTAATATTAAGCCAATCAGAGTCTACTGATTTCAGTGTCTCTGTCAGTAATATTCAGACAATCAGAGTCTACTGATTTCAGTGTGTCTGTCAGTAATATTCAGACAATCAGTAGTAGAAACATATATTTGTAAAGGTAAAATTCAATTTGATTAGACGCTAGATATACAAATTTCGTAGTCAAGATACATGCTTATCTTGACCCGAATTATATTATTAATAATCATAAAAGTATAAATATTAAACTAATGGATATTACACTGTAAAGTTTGTTGATAAAATTTATTTTCTATTAAAATATTTATTATTAGAATAAATATTTTATATTTCAGATCCTGAAGATGACTGTAAATACTAGAAACGTTGAAGTGTTTTCTTGTAAATAAATATTTTAATACAAAATAAGTTTTAATAATGATAAGGTACATCCTCTCAATTTTATTCATTCTGAAGTTAAAGTGCAGTGCTACCTATAAGTGATTTGTAAAAAGTAAATTATCAAATGAGATTGAGAAAGGGACACAATCCACATCATCTTCATTTACGAATAGAAAATAGAAACTGAAAAATGGTTAGAAGTATATAAAAAGATATTTTTTATTTAGAATATTAATGTATTTTATAGTGGCAATTTTCCTCTGTGGCAATTTTCCTCTGTGGCAATTTTCCTCAGTGGCAGTTTTCCCAGTGGCAATTTTCCTCAGTGGCAGTTTTAAGTGCACGATATTAGAGAGTATCTAGAGAATATCTTAGTGAGTATCTAGAGAATATCTTAGTGAGTATCTTGAGAATGGTAGCCGGTAAATTGCTCGAAAACAATTGCTCGAAAGACAATTGCTCGAAAACAATTGCTCGAAAAACAATTGCTCGAATGAACAATTGCTCGAAAGAACAATTGTTCGAAAGACAATTGCTCGAAAAACAATTGCTCGAACGAACAATTGCTCGAATGAACAATTGCTCGAATTATCAAATTGCTCGAATGAACAAAATTGCTCGAATTATAAAAGTGCACAGTTTTCGATTTTATAAAAGTCAGTTATTCATGAAGTGGAGCTGCACCTAACAATCCTTGTTTCTTTTTAGTAATTGATCATTAATCATTCTATAAATTATTTTAATTATTACTCAATCTGCATAATCTTTTTTTAGACCGTTTGTGTCATCTCGTATGTAACATGTGAATTGGAATCATGTGGTGAATCAGTACTATTCATGTTTTTCATAAAACCTGAAAATTTATTTATTACTAGCCTATCTGTATGTGGTACCTCAATAGGTGAAATAACTCAAAGTTATGGCAGAGTCTTAATAATCTACAAAAAAATTCAGGTTTTATAATAAAAAAACATGAATAGTAGTGATTCACCACATGATTCCAATTCACATATTACATACGAGATGACACAAACGGTATAAAAAAAGATTATGCAGATTGAGTAATAATTAAAATAATTTATAGAATGATTAATGATCAATTACTAAAAAGAAACAAGGATTGTTAGGTGCAGCTCCACTTCATGAATAACTGACTTTTATAAAATCGAAAACTGTGCAATTTTATAATTCGAGCAATTTTGTTCATTCGAGCAATTTGATAATTCGAGCAATTGTTCATTCGAGCAATTGTTCTTTCGAGCAATTGTTTTTCGAGCAATTGTCTTTCGAGCAATTGTTCTTTCGAGCAATTGTTCATTCGAGCAATTGTTTTTCGAGCAATTGTTTTCGAGCAATTGTCTTTCGAGCAATTGTTTTCGAGCAATTTACCTAGAACCCTTGAGAATATCTTAGTGAGTACCTAGAGAATATCTTAGTGAGTATCTAGAGAATATCTTAGTGAGTATCTAGAGAGAATATCTTAGTGAGTATCTAGAGAATATCTTAGAGAGTATCTAGAGAATATCTTAGAGAGTATCTAGAGAATATCTTAGAGAGCATCTAGAGAATATCTTAGAGAGTATCTAGAGAATATCTTAGGGAGTATCTAGAGAATATCTTAGAGAGTATCTAGAGAGAATATCTTAGAGAGTATCTAGAGAATATCTTAGAAAGTATCTAGAAAACATCTTAGAGAGTATCTAGAGAATATATTAGAGAGTATCTAGAGAATATCTTAGAGAGTATCTAGAGAATATCTTAGAGAGTATCTAGAGAATATCTTAGAGAATATTTAGAGAACATCTTAGAGAGTATCTAGAGAATATCTTAGAGAGTATCTAGAGAATATCTTAGAGAGTATCTTGAGAATATCTTAGTGGTGAGTACCTAGAGAATATCTTAGTGAGTATCTAGAGAATATCTTAGTGAGTATCTAGAGAATATCTTAGTGAGTATCTAGAGAATATCTTAGAGAGTATCTAGAGAGAATATCTTAGAGAGTATCTAGAGAATATCTTAGAGAGTATCTAGAGAATATCTTAGAGAGTACCTAGAGAATATCTTAGAGATTATCTAGAGAATATCTTAGACAGTATCTAGAGAACATCTTAGAGAGTATCTAAAGAATATCTTAGAGAGTATCTAGAGAATATTTTAGAGAGTATCTAGAGAATATTTTAGAAAGTATCTAGAGAATACCTTAGATAGTATCTAGAGAATATCTTAGTGAGTATCTAAAGAATATCTTAGAGAGTATTTAGAGAACATCTTAGAGAGTATCTAGAGAATATCTTAGAGAGTATCTAGAGAATATCTTAGAGAGTATCTAGAGAATATCTTAGAGAGTATCTAGAGAATGTCTTAGAGAGTATCTAGAGAATATTTTAGAGAGTATCTATAGAATATTTTAGAAAGAATCTAGAGAATATCTTAGAGAGTATTTAGAGAACATCTTAGAGAGTATCTAGAGAATATCTTAGAGAGTTTCTAGAGAATATCTTAGAGAGTATCTAGAGAATACCTTAGATAGTATCTAGAGAATATCTTAGTGAGTATCTAGAGAATATCTTAGTGAGTATCTAGAGAATATCTTAGTGAGTATCTTGAGAATATCTTAGTGAGTACCTAGAGAATATCTTAGTGAGTATCTAGAGAATATCTTAGTGAGTATCTAGAGAGAATATCTTAGTGAGTATCTAGAGAATATCTTAGAGAGTATCTAGAGAATATCTTAGAGAGTATCTAGAGAATATCTTAGAGAGCATCTAGAGAATATCTTAGAGAGTATCTAGAGAATATCTTAGGGAGTATCTAGAGAATATCTTAGAGAGTATCTAGAGAGAATATCTTAGAGAGTATCTAGAGAATATCTTAGAAAGTATCTAGAGAACATCTTAGAGAGTATCTAGAGAATATATTAGAGAGTATCTAGAGAATATCTTAGAGAGTATCTAGAGAATATCTTAGAGAGTATCTAGAGAATATCTTAGAGAGTATTTAGAGAACATCTTAGAGAGTATCTAGAGAATATCTTAGAGAGTATCTAGAGAATATCTTAGAGAGTATCTTGAGAATATCTTAGTGGTGAGTACCTAGAGAATATCTTAGTGAGTATCTAGAGAATATCTTAGTGAGTATCTAGAGAATATCTTAGTGAGTATCTAGAGAATATCTTAGAGAGTATCTAGAGAGAATATCTTAGAGAGTATCTAGAGAATATCTTAGAGAGTATCTAGAGAATATCTTAGAGAGTACCTAGAGAATATCTTAGAGATTATCTAGAGAATATCTTAGACAGTATCTAGAGAACATCTTAGAGAGTATCTAAAGAATATCTTAGAGAGTATCTAGAGAATATTTTAGAGAGTATCTAGAGAATATTTTAGAAAGTATCTAGAGAATACCTTAGATAGTATCTAGAGAATATCTTAGTGAGTATCTAGAGAATATCTTAGAGAGTATTTAGAGAACATCTTAGAGAGTATCTAGAGAATATCTTAGAGAGTATCTAGAGAATATCTTAGAGAGTATCTAGAGAATATCTTAGAGAGTATCTAGAGAATGTCTTAGAGAGTATCTAGAGAATATTTAGAGAGTATCTATAGAATATTTTAGAAAGAATCTAGAGAATATCTTAGAGAGTATTTAGAGAACATCTTAGAGAGTATCTAGAGAATATCTTAGAGAGTTTCTAGAGAATATCTTAGAGAGTATCTAGAGAATATCTTAGAGAGTATCTAGAGAATATCTTAGAGAGTATCTAGAGAATATCTTAGAGAGTATCTAGAGAATATCTTAGAGAGTATCTAGAGAACATCTAAGAGAGTATCTAGAGAATATCATAGAGAGTATCTAGAGAATATCTTAGAGAGTATCTAGAGAACATCTTAGAGAGTATCTAGAGAATATCTTAGAGAGTATCTAGAGAATATCTCAGAGAGTATCTAGAGAATATCTTAGTGAGTATCTAGAGAGAATATCTTAGTGAGTATCTAGAGAATATCTTAGTGAGTATCTAGAGAATATCTTAGAGAGTATCTAGAGAATATCTTAGAGAGTATCTAGAGAATATCTTAGATAGTATCTAGAGAGAATATCTTAGAGAGTATCTAGAGAATATCTTAGATAGTATCTAGAGAATATTTTAGATAGTATCTAGAGAATATCTTAGAGAGTATCTAGAGAATATCTTAGAGATTATCTAGAGAATATTTTAGATAGTATCTAGAGAATATCTTAGAGTATCTAGAGAATATCTTAGTGAGTATCTAGAGAATATCTTAGATAGTATCTAGAGAATATCTTAGATAGTATTTAGAGAATATTTTAGATAGTATCTAGAGAATATCTTAGTGTATCTAGAGAATATCTTAGTGAGTATCTAGAGAATATCTTAGATAGTATCTAGAGAATATCTTAGATAGTATTTAGAGAATATCTTAGAGAGTATCTAGAGAATATCTTAGAGAGAATCTAGAGAATATCTTAAAGATTATCTAGAGAATATCTTAGAGAGTATCTAGAGAATACCTTAGAGTATCTAGAGAATATCTTAGAGAGTATCTAGAGAATACCTTAGAGTATCTAGAGAATATCTTAGAGAGTATCTAGAGAATATCTTAGAGAGTATCTAGAGAATATCTTAGAGAGTATCTAGAGAATACCTTAGAGTATCTAGAGAATATCTTAGAGAGTATCTAGAGAATATCTTAGAGAGTATCTAGAGAATATCTTAGAGAGTATCTAGAGAATATCTTAGAGAGTATCTAGAGAATATCTTAGATAGTATTTAGAGAATATTTTAGATAGTATCTAGAGAATATCTTAGAGTATCTAGAGAATATCTTAGTGAGTATCTAGAGAATATCTTAGATAGTATCTAGAGAATATCTTAGATAGTATTTAGAGAATATCTTAGAGAGTATCTAGAGAATATCTTAGAGAGAATCTAAAGAATATCTTAAAGATTATCTAGAGAATATCTTAGAGAGTATCTAGAGAATACCTTAGAGTATCTAGAGAATATCTTAGAGAGTATCTAGAGAATACCTTAGAGTATCTAGAGAATATCTTAGAGAATATCTAGAGAATATCTTAGAGAGTATCTAGAGAATACCTTAGAGTATCTAGAGAATATCTTAGAGAGTATCTAGAGAATATCTTAGAGAGTATCTAGAGAATATCTTAGAGAGTATCTAGAGAATACCTTAGAGTATCTAGAGAATATCTTAGAGAGTATCTAGAGAATATCTTAGAGAGTATCTAGAGAATATCTTAGAGAGTATCTAGAGAATATCTTAGAGAGTATCTAGAGAATATCTTAGAGAGTATCTAGAGAATACCTTAGAGTATCTAGAGAATATCTTAGAGAGTATCTAGAGAATATCTTAGAGAGTATCTAGAGAATATCTTAGAGAGTATCTAGAGAATATCTTAGAGAGTATCTAGAGAATATCTTAGAGAGTATCTAGAGAATACCTTAGAGTATCTAGAGAATATCTTAGATAGTATTTAGAGAATATTTTAGATAGTATCTAGAGAATATCTTAGAGTATCTAGAGAATATCTTAGTGAGTATCTAGAGAATATCTTAGATAGTATCTAGAGAATATCTTAGATAGTATTTAGAGAATATCTTAGAGAGTATCTAGAGAATATCTTAGAGAGAATCTAGAGAATATCTTAAAGATTATCTAGAGAATATCTTAGAGAGTATCAAGAGAATACCTTAGAGTATCTAGAGAATATCTTAGAGAGTATCTAGAGAATACCTTAGAGTATCTAGAGAATATCTTAGAGAGTATCTAGAGAATATCTTAGAGAGTATCTAGAGAATACCTTAGAGTATCTAGAGAATATCTTAGAGAGTATCTAGAGAATATCTTAGAGAGTATCTAGAGAATATCTTAGAGAGTATCTAGAGAATACCTTAGAGTATCTAGAGAATATCTTAGAGAGTATCTAGAGAATATCTTAGAGAGTATCTAGAGAATATCTTAGAGAGTATCTAGAGAATATCTTAGATAGTATTTAGAGAATATTTTAGATAGTATCTAGAGAATATCTTAGAGTATCTAGAGAATATCTTAGTGAGTATCTAGAGAATATCTTAGATAGTATCTAGAGAATATCTTAGATAGTATTTAGAGAATATCTTAGAGAGTATCTAGAGAATATCTTAGAGAGAATCTAGAGAATGTCTTAAAGATTATCTAGAGAATATCTTAGAGAGTATCTAGAGAATATCTTAGAGAGTATCTAGAGAATATCTTAGAGAGTATCTAGAGAATATCTTAGAGAGTATCTAGAGAATATCTTAGATAGTATTTAGAGAATATTTTAGATAGTATCTAGAGAATATCTTAGAGTATCTAGAGAATATCTTAGTGAGTATCTAGAGAATATCTTAGATAGTATCTAGAGAATATCTTAGATAGTATTTAGAGAATATCTTAGAGAGTATCTAGAGAATATCTTAGAGAGAATCTAGAGAATATCTTAAAGATTATCTAGAGAATATCTTAGAGAGTATCTAGAGAATACCTTAGAGTATCTAGAGAATATCTTAGAGAGTATCTAGAGAATACCTTAGAGTATCTAGAGAATATCTTAGAGAGTATCTAGAGAATATCTTAGAGAGTATCTAGAGAATACCTTAGAGTATCTAGAGAATATCTTAGAGAGTATCTAGAGAATATCTTAGAGAGTATCTAGAGAATATCTTAGAGAGTATCTAGAGAAAACCTTAGAGTATCTAGAGAATATCTTAGAGAGTATCTAGAGAATATCTTAGAGAGTATCTAGAGAATATCTTAGAGAGTATCTAGAGAATATCTTAGAGAGTATCTAGAGAATATCTTAGATAGTATTTAGAGAATATTTTAGATAGTATCTAGAGAATATCTTAGAGTATCTAGAGAATATCTTAGTGAGTATCTAGAGAATATCTTAGATAGTATCTAGAGAATATCTTAGATAGTATTTAGAGAATATCTTAGAGAGTATCTAGAGAATATCTTAGAGAGAATCTAGAGAATATCTTAAAGATTATCTAGAGAATATCTTAGAGAGTATCTAGAGAATACCTTAGAGTATCTAGAGAATATCTTAGAGAGTATCTAGAGAATACCTTAGAGTATCTAGAGAATATCTTAGAGAGTATCTAGAGAATATCTTAGAGAGTATCTAGAGAATACCTTAGAGTATCTAGAGAATATCTTAGAGAGTATCTAGAGAATATCTTAGAGAGTATCTAGAGAATATCTTAGAGAGTATCTAGAGAATACCTTAGAGTATCTAGAGAATATCTTAGAGAGTATCTAGAGAGTATCTAGAGAATATCTTAGAGAGTATCTAGAGAATATCTTAGAGAGTATCTAGAGAATATCTTAGAGAGTATCTAGAGAATATCTTAGAGAGTATCTAGAGAATACCTTAGAGTATCTAGAGAATATCTTAGAGAGTATCTAGAGAATATCTTAGAGAGTATCTAGAGAATATCTTAGAGAGTATCTAGAGAATATCTTAGAGAGTATCTAGAGAATATCTTAGAGAGTATCTAGAGAATACCTTAGAGTATCTAGAGAATATCTTAGAGAGTATCTAGAGAATATCTTAGAGAGTATCTAGAGAATATCTTAGAGAGTATCTAGAGAATACCTTAGATTATCTAGAGAATATCTTAGAGAGTATCTAGAGAATATCTTAGAGAGTATCTAGAGAATATCTTAGAGAGTATCTAGAGAATATCTTAGAGAGTATCTAGAGAATATCTTAGAGAGTATCTAGAGAATACCTTAGAGTATCTAGAGAATATCTTAGAGAGTATCTAGAGAATATCTTAGAGAGTATCTAGAGAATATCTTAGAGAGTATCTAGAGAATATCTTAGAGAGTATCTAGAGAATACCTTAGAGTATCTAGAGAATATCTTAGAGAGTATCTAGAGAATATCTTAGAGAGTATCTATCTTGAGGTCAATAAAGAGTTTTTAGAAACTAAAAATGGTGGTCTCGGAATAAGAAAAATGAGATAACGACCGGCAAATTTTAGCGAGAAATTGAGATGAGAGAGTGAAGAGAGAATGAGATGAAGAGAGATTGAGATGAAGAGAGATTGAGATGAAGAGAGATTGAGATTAAGAGAGATTGAGATTAAGAGAGATTGAGATGAAGAGAGATTGAGATGAAGAGAGAATGAGATGAAGTGAGATTGAGATGAAGAGAGAATGATATGAAGAGAGAATGAGATGAAGAGAGAATGAGATGAAGTGAGATTGAGATGAAGAGAGAATGAGATGAAGAGAGAATGAGATGAAGTGAGATTGAGATGAAGAGAGAATGAGATGAAGAGAGATTGAGATAAAGAGAGATTGAGATGAAGAGAGAATGAGATGAAGTGAGATTGAGATGAAGAGAGAATGAGATGAAGAGAGAATGAGATGAAGAGAGAATGAGATGAAGAGAGATTAAGATGAAGAGAGAATGAGATGAAGAGATATTGAGATGAAGAGATATTGAGATGAAGAGAGAATGAGATGAAGAGAGATTGAGATGAAGAGAGATTGAGATGAAGAGAGAATGAGATTAAGTGAGATTGAGATGAAGAGAGAATGAGATGAAGTAAGATTGAGATGAAGAGAGAATGAGATGAAGAGAGATTGAGATGAAGAGAGAATGAGGAGAAATATTCTATTAAGATAATAAGATATTTAAGATATTTCCTTAGGTAGTAGATCATTTCCTTGGTTAGTAGATCATTTCTTTAGGTAGTAGATCATTTCCTTAGGTAATAGATCACTCCCTTAGGTAGTAGATCATTTATTTAGGTAGTAGATCATTTCCTTAGGTAGTAGATCATTTTTTTTAGGTAATAGATCATTTCCTTAGGTAATAGATCACTTCCTTAGGTAGTAGATCATTTATTTAGGTAGTAGATCATTTCCTTAGGTAGTAGATCATTTCTTTATGTAGTAGATCATTTCCTTAGGTAGTAGATCATTTCCTTAGGTAGTAGATCATTTCCTTGGGTAGTAGATCATTTCCTTAGGTAGTAGATCATTTCCTTATGTAGTAGATCATTTCTTTAGGTAGTAGTTCATTTCCTTAGGTAATAGATCACTTCCTTAGGTAGTAGATCATTTATTTAGGTAGTAGATCATTTCCTTAGGTAGTAGATCATTTCCTTGGGTAGTAGATCATTTCCTTAGGTAGTAGATCATTTCCTTAGGTAGTAGATCATTTTTTTAGGTAGTAGTTCATTTCCTTAGGTAATAGATCACTTCCTTAGGTAGTAAATCATTTATTTAGGTAGTAGATCATTTCCTTAGGTAGTAGATCATTTCCTTATGTAGTAGATCATTTCCTTAGGTAGTAGATCATTTCCTTAGGTAATAGATCACTTCCTTAGGTAGTAGATCATTTCTTTAGGTAGTAGATCATTTCCTTAGGTAGTAGATCATTTCCTTGGGTAGTAGATCATTTCCTTAGGTAGTAGATCATTTCCTTATGTAGTAGACCATTTCCTTAGGTAGTAGATCATTTCCTTGGGTAGTAGATCATTAACTTAGTTAGTAGATCATTTCCTTAGGTAGTAGATCATTTCCTTAGGTAGTAGATCATTTCCTTAGGTAGTAGATCATTTCCTTAGGTAGTAGATTATCTCCTTAGGTAGTAGATCATATCCTTAGGTAGTAGATCTTTCCACTCCACCACTTGCTTTCCATTACACTAATTAGGCCCTAATCACTCATACTAATTCTGATGGAAGCCAAAACTTTGCTAATTTTCTCGATTGATGATGCTAGAGTTGCTACAATTTTCTAGATTATAATTAGGAGCAATAATAAAAAGCATGGATACACATGCCCATTCATTTATTCACAAGTGCATTTTTACAACCAACTGATAGGATCAAACTTTACCAACACAGTAATTTACTTACAATATATATTTAAATGCTTTAGTAAGAATATTATGAGAGTATTAGCAACATATCGTAATTAACTCTCTAGTTATTTACTGGTCATAAGCTTAAAGAGCTGAAATATATAAATAATATAGCTAATTATAAGTTCAATTATGAAAACATTGCTAATATGCAAGCAACCATGACACATTGTGCCAACATGGCACTAGATTTTAGATGGGCAAGAGATGGCAGACTGAAAAATAGCCTAGAAATTACATAGGGATAATATGGTTTTCCATTTTCATGGAATGTTACCTTGGGAGAAGGTTGGTTCAATGTGGCAAAACTGTCCCATTGAATAGTTATATTGACCCAGCCTGATTAATATATAGCGTATCAACATTATATTGCTGAATCTTGATTAACATATCGAGTAATCGACAGCATATTGGGCCAAGATGGTTTCAATTTAACAGCCCATGCTGTCATGTTGGCCCATTTTGCAAAAAAAAAACACAGTACCAATACGATTTGCCGTTATGTTAAAAGTTGTTTATAAGTATTTTGGTTGATTACTTTTGCATTTCTAATAATTTTCTTGAATTGTTAGATTTAAATTTTGCTTAATAAAGTCAATTGCTAGTATTTATTATTGCATTGATTCATTGTCGAGAAATAGTTGAGAACAAAGTCACAAAGAACAGAATAATAACAAGAGTTGATAAATGATTTAAATATGCATTTAGTTTATTTAATTAATTTCGTGTTGACTGATAACTGTTCAGTCAGTTCACAATTAGAAACTGAGTGAAGTTGTATGTTTGACGTCACAGCCGCTATAACGAACAAACTTATTCAAACGAAAATTTATCCAATGATTCTATGTAAATAGAATATACCGGAGTACGTATAATTTAAATACCTTATACTAAATATCATTTGACCCGTATTTACAATTTCAGTTAACGGAGAAAGTAATATTCATTTATTTATAATTTAGAAATACATGTAATTGCTTATGAATATTTTCTTATTGTTTTTTCACCATGTTAGATAATAAGCGAGATTTGTGTAAGAAAGTATTCGAGTACATTCTATATAAAATATTACCTTCATAATGTAAAATTATTAAAAATTCATATATTTTACATTTTAATTTCTCTTGTTACGAAATATTCGTATTTCTACTCATTAACTTAATATGTAATATATATAGTCAAGCGGGGCAAGAAATGAAAGATTTCAAAAACATCTATCTATTTCAAAAACCAAGAATGGTACTGTCAAAACAAACATATCAAGAGATGCGGAGTTGTTGTGCTATTTTAGTTCAATAAACATTTTTTTGAAACACTTGATACATTTTCTACAGAAGTAAAAATGGAGGTTAATTTTTACCACAAGAATTTGTGAAAATGGAGTAAAACAAAAATTGCATGGGGATAATAATGAAATTTCATTTTATGCCCCAGGGGCCAAAATTGAATTTTTTTTATTACCCCACACATTGTAAATAATAATTTTATTTTTTATTTATCTTTTCGAGACTGAATTGCACTACAATTACAATTCATTGAGACACTACAACTTTACAATTCATAAAGGACATCATACACTGATCTATGTGGTGGTGCAAATGTCCAAGTACTATCTATATCCAGGTTGTGTATTCTGTTTTATAGGTGGGAATGGATGAGGAGTAGGATTTGATGTTACAAAAATGTCATTCTCCTATTGGTTAACTATCATAGGCTCATTGTTGTATTGTAACTGATGTCAAAACATCAGCCAGTTTTGACATCAGTTGATAGGCATTGTTTCCACACATGACACAGTATGTTAACAAAGCCTGCTTTCTGGTATGCTCTCATGCAGCTGTTTTGTGCTCGAAGTCTCCTACTCAGATTCTTACTTCTTTGTAAGTGGAGAAAAACATGCAACATCTAGGGGTTAAAGCAAGTCTGTACAGTGAGGAGGCAGTTCCAGAATGTTAATATCTTCTTAAGATGGCTAGCTCCACAGTTTTCAAAGAGGTGTTACTGAGATGAACATTTAAAATCAGTTGCAGTTAATTTCAAGAACAGCTATATTTTCTCTGTTACACCGTAGGAAGCATAACTGTTTTTAAGACTTTCATGCCTATTGTCTATTTTTTTTGAAGGATCAGTTGGACGATCTTCACCAACTAGGTTTTTTATCATTTCTTCTAATTTGTCAAAATATTCAAAGATAATAAAAGGATCAGCAGTTACAGCTTTTCTAGCTAGCTGCAGTTGTCCTACTTTATTAAATGCCTAGCTGCTTAGTTGCAAACAATTGTACCATTCAAAGACAACATACCTGACTGTAATGGATACGCAAACGATCATTCTCTCAATTTTCTTAAATATGGTCACGAATGTTTGTTCCAGCACTTGTGATAAAATCACACTTCTTTCCTTGCAAATATAGAGATATACACCATGCTCTATGTATGATTGCTTACATATATGTAGTATGTATGTCTGTTATTAAAAAATAATCTGTCCAATCTTAGCAAGCATTCACCTTTTCCATTCACCTTAGTTTCATTCTTCTTTTGTTGCTGTAGCTTATTCCAGAGTAATTCCACATTCATGCCATACTTAGCTGCTACAATAGTAGATTCATTCCATGTCTTTATATATATTTTGTAAACCATTACTAAATATTCATATTTAAGTACCTACTCAAATCTACATGTACACCTAGAAAAAAAATAGATATCATTGCCAAAAAGTGTAGTTCTCAGAGCAGTTTCCACATTCAGCTCAAAGAACTAAGTACATATATACGCATTACTATAAATTGTGGGGCAAAAAATAAATTCATTTTTAACCTCATGGGGCATAAAATAAAATATTCTTTATTCATAATTTACCCCATTTGCGTTCAAAAAGTGCCCCATCTTTGAGCACCTCTCCCCGCTCTCCTAATTGTTTTATATTGCATAAGAATAGCTCAATAGTTGAGTTACATCCCAAAGTTCATTTTTCATCCCACTTTGGACCTTCAAATAGAAAATTCAACTTCAGAGCACATGTTTTGTGAAACTTGAAAAATGTTTTACGAAACTTGTTTTGGTATACCTATACATTAAGCTATGTAAAATTCTTGTTAATTGTTAGATTTTTTCATTCACATATACAAATAAGCCTAATAAAAGAAGTAGCTTCATAATGAGATATAGAATGTTCAAATTGATTGTAATTTGTGTGAGTTATGGTAGATTCACTTTTTACCCTACAAATAGAGGTTTCATCTCTTGCCCCGTTTTACTATATAAACTAGCGGACAAAAATGTGGGACAATTCAGTTTTTTTTATCATTTCTGCAATATTTTCCAATGTATTTAAATAATTTTTACACTCAATGTAGCCACTTACAGTGTTAATAATGATATTAAATTTCAGCTTAATACGTAGGATAGAAAAAAACTTATGGTGGAGTCAATTTTTTTTCTCAAAATCACAGTGCTAAAAGTGTGAGACAATGTGAACAAAAATGTAAATAACTTCATATAGACAAAAAAATTTCAGACTAACATTAATATTTAGTGAAAAGGCCTTATCGATGACTGCAGCACACCTTCTACCACAGGATTGAAGGAGACGGCGACAATCATCTCGTGACACTTTTGCCCTCTCTTCTTTGAGTTTGAGCCAATTAAAGATCTTCAGTGTTGTTGGGAATCCTGGTACTCACATTATTCCCCAAAGTGGACCACAGGTTTTCTATTGGATTTAGGTCCGGACTTTGCGGGGGCCAATCCATTACAGCCACATTTTGCTCCCGAAGAAACTCCATCACGTGTTTAGCATTGTGGCAGGGGGCGTTATCCTGCATGAAAATGGGCGAATCGCAGGCAGAACGTCTAAGTATTGGGATGACATGATCTCGTAACAAGTTCTTGTAGATGTTTCCATTAACTCTGGTGTTTAGACGGACGAGATCAGTCGTCCCTTCCCATGAAATCATGCCGAACACCATTACGCTGCCCCCACCAAACTTGACTGCTTTCTTGGTGCACTTTTTATCGAATCTTTCGTGACAAAATCTTCTTACATATTTTTTCCCGTCAGATCCTAATAAATTGAACTTACTTTCCTCGGAAAAAAATACATTTTGCCATTGATGGTCGGTCCAGAGTACATGATCTTCGGCGAAGCTCAATCGAACTTTCTTGTTTTTGAGGTTAATCAAAGGCTTCTTCGCAGATGACCTTGCAAAGAGGCAAATTTCGCCGAGGCGTCTAGACATGGTTCTACTAGGAACATTGACATCGTAGGAGGTACTCATTTCACGAGAAATACCTGCTGCCGTCTGAAACCTATCCTTCAGTGCCATTTTCCTCATGATCCTATCGTCTCTAGGAGTGGTGTTTCGCGGTCTACCCTTCTTCTTCGGTAGTGAAACTTTCCCAGTCTCCTAGTAGTCCTTTATTATTCTTCCCACAACACTTTTGGACAACTGCAAGTCCTCGGCTATCTTCCGGACTGAATTTTTATCTTCATAAAGTTGTACAATTCTTCTTTTCAAGGAGGCGGTCATTTTGTGCCATTGCTATGATGTAACCGGCTAAAATGTAAACAAAGTGGTGCAATCGACTTATTCTTCATTGCCATAGTGAGAAATGTGGATAAACTGACTTTAAACTGCCTTTAAATAGTATTTTTCTAACATTGTCCCACACCATTGACACTGTGATTTTGAGAAAAAAATTGACAACCATAAGTTTTTTTCTATCCTACGTATTAAGATGAAATTTTATATCATTATCAACACTATAAGTGGCTAGATTGAGTGTGAAAATTATTTAAATCCATTATAAAATATTGCAGAAATGGTGAAAAAACTGAATTGTCCCACATTTTTTTCCGCCAGTGTTTGAATACTACGCCTCAAAAAGTAACTCCAATTCAAATAATTTAAATTTTGAGGTAATTTAAATTAGCACGAAAGGAGGTTATCAAAATTATTATGTGTGACCATATTTTCAACTATTTTATCATGTAAAACTAATTCACTGATTTATCTCCACAAATGTATTACTACGCCGAAGTTAAGATCAAGGGATTCGAACTACAAACCAGGACAGTTCAGGTCTCATCGAGGTACAGTAAGCACACTGGGGTACGGTCATGAGCCCCCCTAGGTCATGAGTCCCCCCCCCCTTCCTGATTTTTCAATCCTTATTTACCTAGTTAAACAAATGAAGAACTACTTAGATAGAAATAACAGAGAGTTGTTAATGTAGTTTTTTGTATCCGCTAGTTTGTTGTACTGCACACTTCATGATTGTTTAATGACCTGGCAGGAGGGTTCGGGGGGCGGCACTCCCCACGATATACATATATTTTATGTTTAATCAGTAATGAACTACAAAAGTGTCAGTAAGGATTAAATAATATAGGTAAATAAGGATTAAAAACATGGGGGGGGGCTCGTGACCGGGGGCTCTTGACCGGGGGGCTCTTGACCGGGGGGGCTCATGACCGAGGGGGCGAGGGGGCTTATGACCTACACCCAAGCACATTCAGGTGTTAAAAATTAAAGCTAGCGTGGAGTCATTGAGTGGAGTCAGCTGGGAATTACGGGAACAATGTGAGCATAGTCCGTCTGACCATTCGGTCGGGATACAATAGTAAGCAGCAAGTATTAAACTATCCGACTGACCATTCGGTCGGGATACAATATTAAACAGCAAGTATTAAGCTATTCGACTGACCATTCGGTCGGGATACAATAGTAAACAGCAAGTATTAAGCTATCCGACTGACCATTCGGTCGGGATACAATATTAAACAGCAAGTATTAAGCTATTCGACTGACCATTCGGTCGGGATAATGCAAGAATTTCTATCCGTCTGACGAATAGGTCGAGGTAATCCAGCGAAATACTAGAGACCATTTAACTACAGGGCTCTGATTATTCGGATGTGCAAATTTGAGGTAAGGTTACACTTTGAGTGGCGTTTCTCTAGTGCGATCTTTAAATTTTCTCAAAATTTCTCTTTCAGTGTTAATTTAGTCCAACCGGAAAATATCTTAATATAAAAAATTGAAACTCGTCAAAATAATATTTATACTTTAAATCTGATCTTAATTATTTTAAATTACTAAATATACTTAAATTGACATATAAATAACTTGATAAATATATATTAAAGCCAGAGTAAATATTTAATTCCATATATAAATGCCCTGTTACATATAAATAAATTTAAGCGTCTAACGAAAATGGTTCTATATACCGGTATTTTTAGTTAGCCTAAATTATAATTATTGCTTTAACCTTTATAAACTACCTCAACTAGGCATAGAAAGATTTATTTTTAATTAATAAGTTTAACCGTTTAATATTTACCTGGCACAATAAAACTTAACGATTTGTTGAGGCAATATGTTCTATCTTTGAATCTTTTCTTATATACTTATTTCTTTCTATAGGCGACTTTCTTTATTGGAGTTGGAGGCGAGAAGAGAGCACTGGTGGTGTCTTGTAGGACTAATCAGTCTGGGACACTAACCTCTTCTCGTTTGCTGCATTATTAAATAAATGATTTAAAATTTAATGTTGTTTAACTCTGATTCCACAAAAAATCCTTAATACCTTCTACCAAAACCTAAGTGCAAACACGAAGACTTAAATTTAACAATAGTAGCTGATTGCTCTGTCAAAAGCAAGGTACAACTTTAAGAATATGCCTCAGTAATAAAGTGAAGACAAAGAATCTCCTCCCTTGTTATAATATGATCATGGCATTCATTTCACTAAAACCTTTTAGTAGAGTACATGGAATTAATAAGAGTGATGTGGAAGGTAGTACTCCTGCCTCCACTTTGCTGATGAAAATAAAAACACACAAACTATAACATAACTCTGCGATTTATTTTTATTTATCATACTCTTACTCTGTGAATTGAAATAACTGAAAAGTCAAATGATTTCTGAAAAAAATACTCCAATACATATATAAATATTACAAACATAGTCAATATTTCATACATAAACATATGTATATATCTTTGTTTAACATATTTTATTTAATATATAATATGTTTCTAAAATATATACATACGTATATTAATGCTACTCACAAATTTATAACAAACTTTTTACTTTTGTGTTTGAAATACCTCGTATAGTTCAGAAGCTGATAATTGATCGAAATTTATGTTTAGTTTATAAGAAAATTGACTAAAATTTTCTTAAGCTAAAAATAAGTTTGAACTTGAATTGAACAGTCAGTAAGCTATTTCAATCATAGTCATTAAGCTATTTCAATCATAGTCATTAAGCTATTTCAATCACAGTCAGTAAGCTATTTCAATCATAGTCATTAAGCTATTTCAATCATATAGTCATCAAGCTATTTCAATCATAGTCATTAAGCTATTTCAATCATAGTCATTAAGCTATTTCAATCACAGTCAGTAAGCTATTTCAATCATAGTCATTAAGCTATTTCAATCATATAGTCATCAAGCTATTTCAATCATAGTCATTAAGCTATTTCAATCATAGTCATTAAGCTATTTCAATCACAGTCAGTAAGCTATTTCAATCATAGTCATTAAGCTATTTCAATCATAGTCATTAAGCTATTTGGTAAACTATGTATATATGTATCAAAATACATTTATTGAGTTATCTATCCATCAAGTTATTTAGTTAACTAACCATCAAGTTATTTATATATCTAACCATCAAGTTATTTAGTTATCTAATCATGAAGTTATTAAGTAATCTAACCATCAAGTTATTTGTTATCTAACCATAAAGTTATTAAGTTATCTATCCATTAAGTTATTACGTAATCTAATTAGCATTGAAAAGTGACTTCAAACAGTTTATCTTGTGTAATTTACGTTCACTCGATCCATTTTCATTCACTTCGCAAATGCAGCTTTGATTTCTACTCTTGATTACTCTTGCTAAACATCAGAGTAATCTACAGTGCATTTATGCCAAATACTAACAATGCAACTAAGGCAAATACTACATTCTGTGCGCAGTTGTTTGCAGATAATATTATGGTGATGAGTGTTGCTCCATGGAGTGGAATAATACATTAATATTCTGCTCCGTAATGGGCTTTGATTAATTCACCACCACGTGTTTGGAGGCAATCAACGCTCGGAATCAAAGTCAGGTATAAATTCTGGAATATTAACTCACATTGATTATATCAGTGATTATCTATTGAGTGAACGCAGTTATTGAAACATTGCACAAATTTATATCTTCTGTTTAGGATTATAATATAGTTATACCTAATCAGGCACCAAAAAAGTGCGACATTTTGTCTGAGATAGTTTAGGTTGACGAACGTAATTATGTACTCAAATGGTAAAGAATATCTTTTGCCACAGTTGTGTAGTGATAGAGTAATTGAGACTTATTTCTCTTGGTCTCTTTCATGAGTTGGCAGAAATTACATTTGAAGAATTCTATTGTTCTCAAGTACGCTTAGTTAGCAACAATAAAGATTACTTTGTCCACTTTTCTTTGCAGTTAATTTAAGCCTTGTAGACCTGGAAGGCATTTTGTGTTTGAAGTTTTCCATATAAAATTAAGAGCCTTCCATTATTCCATAAGTCTTAAAGAAATTTATGAATTTATTAATAAACATGCAATATATTAGGAGTACCAAAGAGTAAAAATGATACAAATAATTTTATAAGAATTACTGACAGTTGAATAAATCACAAGTTCATTTTGTAATTCTGGTACTTTCCATAAGCTTTTTTAAGTTAATAATATAAATCGTGAATATAAAATCCTATATAATAGAATAGTTCAAAAGCATTGCGAAAATAATTCCATACACTATATATATTTCTCTGTCGAGGTGATAAATTAAAAACAAGAAGGATAAAATCTTTACAGAAGAGGAAATTCCTTCAGGAACTACGAGTGAGGGGTTGAATTCCCTAAATTGAATTTTGAAGTTCAAATATTAGAACAATTTGGCGGGATCATTTGAACTTAAAGGTTAACTTTTTTCATTTAGTGCCAGTGAAGCAAATACAGGGTGTCCGACACTTTTGTTGCCAAACTTTAACATAAGGTTGCAATCAAACCAAGTACCTTTATACCAAAATCATGATTTTGTACTCCAGAACCCTTTCTTTGCTTTTTGAAAAAACTATGTTATCTATCTGATAATTATTATCTAACATACTTCGTTTATGGATTATTTTTATGTTGTCATAGATAGCATAATGTGTGAAGGGAAGAAACCTTCCATATACTCTAAAATAGAGTTAAATTCTCTACTTCGCCTTTCAATCCATTTCCAGTGAAATTCTAGTCGAAATTTAGATCAATAACAGCAGTTTATGTGCGCGATTGTTACAAATTTACAGATATTCAGACTACAATGTTGCACTTTAGAAGAGTTCAGCAAATGCCTAACACCCCCCCCCCCCCCCCTGTACAACACACAGGACGTACAACAACACTCTTTACTCGTGAGTATAAAGGAGAATATTATCCGCAATGTCTGTAGCATTGCTCCATTATTTCTCTCTAGCGAGGCCGATAATTCCAGCCTACTATCGCAATCATTGCGCCGCAGAGGCCTATCAACAAAATGAAATATAATAGATTGCAAATTGAAAGGCGCCAGAAATACCAAGAGATTTTCCCCGTCAAAAAGAGATCAGAACTGAATGTATGTCAGATATTTAGGTATTAGGGAGATCAATATTCCTTTAGTTTATTAGGAAGTGGCTTCTTGGGAGAGAAATGCTCTGCATGGTTGCAAGACACTTTAATTATCGGTCAAGTCACAAATAACGATCTAACCTTCTAGGTTGTATGAAGAAGGTATAAAATGCAGGAACTTCATTGCTCTCAAAGCCAGGGGATTACCAGAAAATTTGATAAATTGATTAATTCAACTACGATAACAATTAGCACTTCATGAATAACTGACTTTTGTAAAATCGAAAACTATACAATTTTATAATTCGAGCAATTTTGTTCATTCGAGCAATTTGATAATTCGAGCAATTGTTCATTCGATCAATTGTTCGTTCGAGCAATTGTTTCTCGAGCAATTGTCTTTTGAGCAATTGTTCTTTCGAGCAATTGTTCATTCGAGCAATTGTTTTTCGAGCAATTGTTTTCGAGCAATTGTCTTTCGAGCAATTTACCTAGAACCGTAAAAAATTGATGTAAATGAAAATTCTGCAAATTGGCCACCTTTAAATCATAGTTGGTGGAAGAAAGAACTGATAATGTTGAAAAGAATCCAATGTAATTCAATATTTTTTTCAAAAAGCAAAGTAAAAACTATCACTTGAACACACAATTCTGAACATTTTTTGCTCCCTGGAGTCATGAGTCAGTCCAACCACTTCCTTGCGACTCAAATCGAATTTTTTCCATTGTTGGGATATATACACAATACATATAAATGTGGATGGGAATATTCTGAACTTCCAATTTGTGTCGTCAATTCATGGAAGAAATTCGGATTAAAATTTGAAAGCGCCTAAAATTTGACTAACAAACTTCATATTCAATTGCCAATAATTTGAGAACAGTAATTCATAGTGTGGAATTATATCCTTAAACTTTCAGACTTTGTATATAAAATTGCAACATATACATTATACATATACAATTGTAAAGTATACATGTGTTACATTTGCAATATATACTTACAGTAAATGGGGTCTAGGCTGATTTTCCAAAACGAATTTGCCGTAACCAAATTTACCCAAAACTAATTCGCCGATATGGATTCTTAATACGTGATTGCCTAATCTCAAATTTGCCGAAAACAGATTTGCCGAAATACTGTATAGCCGAAGAAAAATTTACCGGAGTACGAATTTTTCGAAAATCAAATTTATTTAAATTAAAAAGAACATTCTGTGGAACTCTGTGGTTTTTATAATTAAAATCGTACGTATTAAAAAAAAAGACACATTTTTATATGAATTTGACATTACTATTACTATTTAATTTTGTAGTTCTCTAATTTTATCTATCTAACTGTACATATTAAATATTAAAATGTATATAGCATTGATGATGAAGGATTGATACTCAAATTTAATTTAAAAGACACATTCTTTGGAACTTTGGGTTTTTTATCATTATATCTTATGCCTCAAAAATTCAGTCTAAATTTATTTTTCAAAGGTGTTTATTTATGATAGTAAGGTAAGGATTGGTAGTAAGGTAAGGATTGGTAGTAAGGTAAGGATTGGTAGTAAGGTAAGGATTGGTAGTAAGGTAAGGATTGGTAGTAAGGTAAGGATTGGTAGTAAGGTAAGGATTGGTAGTAAGGTAAGGATTGGTAGTAAGGTAAGGATTGGTAGTAAGGTAAGGATTGGTAGTAAGGTAAGGATTGGTAGTAAGGTAAGGATTGGTAGTAAGGTAAGGATTGGTAGTAAGGTAAGGATTGGTAGTAAGGTAAGGATTGGTAGTAAGGTAAGGATTGGTAGTAAGGTAATGATTGGTAGTAAGGTAAGGATTGGTAGTAAGGTAAGGATTGGTAGTAAGGTAAGGATTGGTAGTAAGGTAAGGATTGGTAGTAAGGTAAGGATTGGTAGTAAGATAAGGATTGGTAGTAAGGTAAGGATTGGTAGTAAGGTAAGGATTGGTAGTAAGGTAAGGATTGGTAGTAAGATAAGGATTGGTAGTAAGGTAAGGATTGGTAGTAAGATAAGGATTGGTAGTAATTAAGGTAACGATACGTAGCAAGATAATTAAGGATATTTAGTTAGGTAAGGATACGTATCAAGGTATGGATAGATAGTACGGTAAAGATACGTAGTAAGGCATGATAGGTAGTATGCAAATAATAAATAGTAATGTTATGATATTTAAAATAATGTGTATATTCACAGTATATTGAAGATGATTAAAGAAGTAACAGATTAAAAGGATCATTTCTTTTTACTAAGGATTATAATTTCGTTGTTTCGTGTCATTTCTGTAACTTCAGTGTAATTTTACATTTTGTATCCAAATATGTCTTTCGGTCGAATCCGTTTTCGGCAAATTTGGGTTTTGGCAAATTTGTATTCGGAGAATCCGGTTCAGAAAATTAGGGTAGGGAGAATTAGTTTTTGGTGAATTCGTTTTCGATCAACCTGCCAGGTACAACTTACATGAAATTGCAAAATATACATCCGTGAAAAAGATTCTAAGGCTCACATTTATAAGTCTCCTTTTAATAAATTCGAGGGTATTTTCTCTGTACTGTCTGAATAGCAAAGTTAAGTAAGATATCCAATAATGTTATTTAAACCACTTGATTCATTACCTATAAATTACGTAAAACAGTTATTTTGTGACTGTTTAAATGGTAGCCAGTAAATTGCTCGTAAGCAATGCAAATAATCCAAATAATGAAATACAGTAATTATTAATTACAAATTAGAAACTTAGGTGCAGGAATCGGAATGATTCCACTTTATGACTAACTGACTTTTCACAATTGATCGAATGAACATTTGCCCCAATAATCAATTGCTTAAATGATTAAATTTCGAATAATCAATTGCTTAATGTAAAATATGAGAAGGACTGTGTAGTTCCCAGTAGTACCCAGAATTACTGCAGTAATTTCTGTTCTATAAAAAATAAAGAAACTCATGAAGAGTAAAATTTAAATACAATAATATAATAATTAATAGTAAATAGCGATGAAAAAAGGGAAACACAGTATAATTTTTAATTGCTAATTAGAGACCAAGACGGTCAGGTGAAGCAAAACGTAGTGATCCAACCTCATGATTAACTGACTTTCATTAATTCGAGCACTGAGAGCAATTTATCATTCGAGCAATTGTTTTTCGAGCAATTTGCCTATAACAGTTTAAATAGTTGTAGGGTGTATACTGTATAATGTAATTACAGATGTTATAATTTTTATATACTTTTTAGTGAGTTGCTATGTGTAGTTGTGCACACATTTTGTATTCTCTTCATCTCTAAGCTCTCAAGTAAATATCGAATACATATAAGTTGCGTCATAATTCAGAGCGCAGCTCATTTCAGTGAAATATTGCGCAGCTGGGCAAGCAAATAAAATAACCCTGACGGTAAGCCAAGTACTTACCTTTACTGCATCAGCGACTGCAACAATTTATAAACATGATACTTGCAATAGATAAAGAACTCACACTTTATTAACTTATGACATCACTTGCATTATCTATATGAAAATGTGAGACACTTACTAATATGAAATATAGAAAATGACTCCTGAAGATGAATAATTCTGTAACAAAAGAATGCATTGTTAGAATCCATAGATATTTTTTATTATCAGTTTGAGAAGAATAAATTGATGTAAGTATTCCTGGCAGATATATTACTTGATAACATTTTCTTGTTCACTAAAGATTGAGTTTAGTAATTAAATTATTATTCTAATTTTTTTATGACTACTTTTCAGACTTAGAAATAAAAAATGAGTTATTTAATTCGTTCTTCCAAAGAACCGGGTGAGTTCGCACATTTTTCCTTTCTAAGCTTATAGAACGTTAACCATTCGGGATACAAGTTCGTTCTAACTCTTTTAATATCGATTTTAATGAGATATAATCGTGTGTACGAACTCGCCCGGAATTGCGGGTGAGTTCGTACAAGCAGTGTATCACTCCGTACGTACTAAAGAAGGGGGAAAAAAGAAAATTTATTAAGAATTTCGTATATTGTATGGAAAATATTATGGAAGCTTTGAATGCTGTATCCTTACAATTGACTAAAACCTTTTTGAGATAACAAAAAATCACAAAAGGCTTCATCACCGATGTCTTCCGAACTAGATCACAGAACGTCAATTTCCATCGTAAGCCTACGCTTTGTCACTGGTGAATTTGAGTTTTTCTTTCTTGGAATTTGTTTCTCTTTCAGTAACTCTTTTTCTAGGGTATCAATTGTTATCATTGCTCTTATTGGTTTATCTGTCTCTGTTGTTGCACTTTCTATGAGGAGCCTTTTCGAATGGCCGATTGTTTTCAAAAGATGTTCCTAAAAATGAAACATTTGATCTAGAGGGGCCTGGTTGTGGCTCAGTGGATGGTGAAGGAGAAGCCTCGGTCCCGGTAGAAGTAAGAGAAGGCTCGGTGGATGGTAAAGTATGAGCAGGCTTGGTGGTGGGTGAAGTAGGAGCAGGCTGGTTGGATGGTGAAGTAAGAGCAGGCTCGGTGGATGGTGAAGTAAGATCAGGCTCAATTGGTGGTGAAGTAGGAGCAGGCTCGGTAGATGGTAAAGCACGAGCAGACTCGATGGATGGTGAAGTAAGATCAGGCTCGATGGATGGTGAAGTAGGAGCAGGCTCGGTGGATGGCGCATTTTCTGCTTGGTTGCGCTGTTAATGATTTGAATTATTCTCAGCATATTCTGGATAAGCGCCGTCCTTTACTATTACGCTGATAAAAGCTTTCTTTTCTAATTTATGCTTATTAAATTTATACAATTTATACTTTATACAATTTAGCAGCTATACGTACTGATGTTCAATTTTTCCAGACGTTATATGCCTGTTCCACATCACAGGAAGAATACTATATAAATCATTTATAGCATTGCATTTTAGCTTCAATATGAATAAAATAGAAAAGATGTACCTTATCATTATTAAAATTTATTTTGCTTTAAAATATTATTTACAAAACATCAACGTTTCGACTATTTATAGTCATCTTCAAGATCTGAACAATATTTTACTTTTATTCTATACATAAAAAAATTACAATCAACTAAATACTTTCTCTAAAAATATAACTAAACTGTATGGTGATAAAATTAATTTTTACATATATGATGAAACTAAAACATGAAATAAAAGATTGAAGAGCAGGTATTTAAAAACAGTGTATGTTCCTAGTGAAATAAAAAAGTTCAAAATATAAGTCCTAAGAAAGGGGCCTAAGAAAGAATGAACATAAAAAATATAACGTACAGTTTCATTCTTTTACGTGTATATACTCGAGGCATATATGAAAAATAAATATAGAGGTGAATTCGTACATAGTGGGGTACGAACATACTACACACTCACGCGGCTGCAACTCGTTTCAAACTAATTTCTAATATTATGTATAGGATCACTCAAGTTTCAACGGGATTGACCATAACAGGTATTGAGTCACGGCCCTGTACGGATTTACCCGCTGTACGAACTCACCCGGTTCTCCCCGAGTCACACATAAATTATTCAATACTGCTAAATAGCAACTTTTTTTTACATCCAGACAGATATTCTAATTTTTATACAATTAAAAATCTCATTAATTTAGTGTGACTTCTTTGTCATATGAGATGTGCATGTAACTTATTTTAATAAAATGATGTTACGGGATTGAAGCTCTACCCTAGGAATCAGTATATTGGATTATATGAATTAAATGTATTACATCTAATATATTTCTGGATGTCCTCAGTATTCGTTCGCGTTAGTCATCCTATATATTAAATCAATTTTATTTTTACCATTGATCCAGTCATATTGCGGTGAAACACATTTCATTTTATCATGTTAGAAATCATCTACTAGGATATGAAACTAGGGGAACCCAGTTGGAGAAATTATAACAAGAATGAACTAGTTAAGAAAACATGAATTTATATGTTCTTTACACAGATTTGAGAGAAGAAATGAATTACAATAATTAGATGTTAAGTGAGATCCAATTAGCATATTAACGAGTACATTTATTTTTTTCAAATAATACTGAAGGATATAATGTTATAATCTAATGAATAAAATTATAAAAGGACATTTCATATATAAGAATAACTCATAGAAATATACTTTACGTGTTTTATGGATGTATTCTTAAAGAGATATCGATTAATACCATGTGTAAACTATGTCAAGAATTACATAATATTTTCCTTGTTGATTAATAATACGCATACTTACTACGCACCATATGGTTGTCCCACTTTCGATACGAATTTGATCAAACCTGTACATTGGGATTAATGTAAATCAAGATAGTCAAGTCATTGAATCATTATAATTTTCAGTATCAAATAACTGTCTTGGAGGGTTTTACGTTATATTTTTTCCATACTATATGATTTTTTGAACCATCAAATGAAATAGGATCATTATTCAGCAAGTATAAACTCTAGTTATTTGTTTGCGAAAAACAACCTATCCATTTTCTCGTAAAAATGTCTTCCCTTTGACATCAATATTATGAATGTGAAATATCTCCTCGCTTTCTAACCGCAAGAGAGAACTAATAAGCTACAAAGCTAATAAGGTCGTTAGGAAGATCTAATCCTGTCAATCCTGAGCTGAAGAGCCTAATGATGGTAATGCTCCTGAACCACACAGTATTAGCAGTGCTCCTGAACCACACAGTATTAGCAGTGCTCCTGAACCACACAGTATTAGCAGTGCTCCTGAACCACACAGTATTAGCATTGCTCCTAAACCACACAGTATTAACAGTGCTCCTGAACCACACAGTATTAGCAGTGCTCCTGAACCACACAGTATTGGCAGATTGACATAGAAATGATTGGAAAGAGTAGTGGGTTGAATTAAAGTCACACTGGTCAAATGCAATGGTGATACTTACATTTAATTCTATATAAATGGTCACGGAATGAATCATCATTACAGTCAATGTTTTGAAGAAAATGTTTATTTTATACACAAATCGAAAGATGAATCATGTAGCTTTTAATGTAATTGTATTAATACCACAACTTGGTTCAACAGCACATTTTAACTCAGTGTGCTGAACTCACCCTGTATATCATCATGTGTGGATATTCGAACGCAAAAAACTTTTCTTCACACTACAAGTTTTTTGAAGGATTAAAATGAATGTTTTACCATTCAAAGTAACTGTGATCTGACATGTATTTAGAATTGTGAAATATATTTGGTATTTTAACTTGCAAAAAATAGATAAAATATTTTCGACATAATAAAAAATATTTTAGACTCAAGAAAGAAAAAATTGAGTGCGCACTTTAATTCAAAACAAAAATGTTTTGGTAATGAAGATGAAATAAATATTTATCATATTTTCTTTTTCATCTTTTACAAAAAAAAAACAATTTTCAAGGAAGTTTGTTTCATTGCAAATAGTTTCATTATAATATTGAATATCTATGTAGGTACAGCTTCTTCAATGTATGGCCCAGTTGTGAAATACGACTCCCTCCAATGGAAAATAAGGGGTTTTGTGTGTTTTTAATGATGGCTGTCATGAAATACGACACCTTCCAAATATAAAAATTATATACATACGACTCCTCAATCTTAAAATGAGGTATTTGGTGATTGAAAAGAGATGGCTGTCACGAAACACGACTCCTCATGTTATATGAAACGTAAGACTAACCTAACCTACCTTCAATTGATAAGCAAAAAGCCTTTCTATTTTTATACCATTCAATTTAAGTACAACTTATTTAACCTTATAATACAATTAAATATTATTCGTCAAATGTTTGAAGTAATCAAATAAATAAGTTGGTATAGTTTGTCGTAACTATGATACAAAAATTGCTATTATATGTATTCTAATTATTATTGAATTCAAATGGTTTCATTACTAATACTTGAATTTAAATTAAGAGGAGTCGGATTGTTTTAATATCGTCTTATATAGCTGTCATGAAAAGAAACTCCCCTGAATTTCTACCCGTAGGATGAAGAGATACAATTTAATTACTATGAGAGGAGTCGGATCGAATTTTTGTATTTCCAGGGAGTCGTGTTTCGTGACAGCCATCTCTTTCCAAATACCAAAATATCATATTTTAAGATCGAGGAGTCGGATCGAATTTTTGTATTTCAAAGGAGTCGTATTTCGCAACTGGGCCCAATTTATATCTATATAAGATCATAAATTGTAATTCACGGCAATTTGAAGATCCTTCATATTTTAGGTCGATTAAAATACACGATTTTCATGCACATGTGCAGCTAAAAAAATTGTAACATGAATTTTGAAGAAGTTCGTACCTATATTACAATAATCATAATGTTTTCAATTCTTTACATTAATACTGAATTAATAATTATTTGAATAAAGACCCGCAGTGTGTAGGTTTAAGATTGGCAGATTATTGGTAACTTCGTGCAATTGCATTATAGCAAAATGTCCTTCCATTAAACGTTAAAGAGTGAAATGCAACGAAAACTCTTGAGACGATACCTTCCACACCATAAGTAGTGATGACAAAAAGAAATTAGCATGATTGCTATTTTCACAAATTTACCTTATTCTTGAATTGATGTAAATTGGATAATAAGTTAATAGTTAGCAAGTTATTTTTATTTCTAGTAACTTGAGTGTTTATTTTCTAGCAGGAGTTTCTTTGGTTATTTAACTTCTTGAGGATAAAAATGAAAAACCGTTAATTAGGACTTTCTTTATCAACA